>PVIA01008887.1:0-66777 GCA_004024845.1 Tonatia bakeri | reverse complement strand
AAATATTTCAGTAGAAATATTTCAAATACAGAGCTAGTACAATAGCCTCAATTTTGATCAACAGATTTGCAGGGTGACTAGTATCTGCCTTATCACAGATGTTCAGACTAAGAATCGAGCTAGCTTTAGGCTAGAGGTCTCCTTTGATCTACAGAAGAAGTGATGGGCAATGGGGCACTAGGATAAACTGTGTCCTGGAAAAGAAAAACAGGTCTTAATCCTATGCCCCAAAATATCGAAACTAGGCACTTCTTTAGTCCAAGAGATGTTCCTTTGTTTCCTCTCAAACGTCCCCCGAAAGGCAGGTCACCTTTCTGTTTTCTTTCTACCTAGTCTTTTTGGTCCTTGGCATTACTCAGGATCTTAACAGACACTGAAGCAAGACCTTAAAAGGCTTGTCTAATATTGATCAATGTACTGCAGTCTGTTCCCAATTTCTTGCCTTAATATGTCATAATTCTGTCACTGACACCCTTGTCATATTGTTCTATACTTCCCAGGCTCCTAATTTTCCATGAAGCAGATCCAGCCTTTCTCCACGTTTTTGTTCTTTTTAATACATTCACCAAGTATATTTAAGTTTAAAGCATTTGCAAGGAACTATTCTAGACATTGCATATTCTGATCAAAATAACTAAATTTCTTGTTCTTGAGGAGCATATATTGTATATGAAAATAAAATAAAAAATAAACAGAATAATTTTTATATACTAATAAGAACATTAAAGATTAAATAGTATACTGTGATACTGAGGAAGAACTGTTTTTTAAAAATTTTTAGGTATTTATTTTTATAGAAGGGAAGGGAGGGACAAAGAGCAGGAGAGAAACATCAATGTGTGGTTGCCTCTTGCATGCCTCCTACTGGGGAGCTGGAGTACAACCCAGGCTTGTACCCTGAACTGGGAATCGAACCAGCTACCCTTTGGTTCACAGGCCGGTACTCAATCCACTGAGCCACACCAGCCAGAGCAAGAACTCTTTTGTAGGATGGTTTAAGCATGCCTGTTAGAGGACCTGATTTTTAAGCCGATGAGAAAGAGTCATCCAAGGAAAGATTAAGAACCACAGCATTGAGAAAGTGGGGCCAGCTAATGCAAAGGCAGCAAGGCAGGAACGGACTTCACAAACTGGAGGACCAAAAGGAATGGGAAGCTAGTTAAGACAAAGAAATGGAGAGTGGAGAGTTTGAGGTAAAAAGTAAGTAGGGACCCAATTTTGCTGATTTTTGTAGACACAGAATTTTCATTCTAAGGGCAGTGTAAAGAGAATAGACCTTAGAAAAGTAACTCAATATGATTCATATTTTTAGCCAGTTCCCCTGGGTTCTTTGTCGGGAATGAATTGTAGTCGTGGCACTAAGGCAAATGTGGTATAATATTGTCTTTCATAATGCTAGTTTACAGGCATCCTGGTTGATGGGAGGCAACAGATGATGATTACATGACCCAAATCAATAGTATTAAGAAGAAGAAAATGGTTAGATTTATGATAGAGTTTGGAATTTTAGTCCACAAGACTGGCTAATGGAAAGAAGGCAATGGTGAGGAAAGGAGAGGAATCAAGGTCATTCATTTCCTGATATGGAAATTCTGAGGAAGAAACACATTTTTGTTCATGGTTTGGATTATTCATATTCATACAGAGATTTTATTCTGGAAGTTTGTTTTTGTTTAATTGTTGTTCAAGTACAGTTGTCTACACTTTTCCCCCACCACTCTTCCCCACTCCACTCACCCCCACCTACCAACCTCAATCCTATCCCACCCCCTGCATTGTCTTTATCCATGGGTCCTTTTTACCCATGGGTTCCTTGATGACCCTTCCCCTTCTTTCCCCCATTATCCCCCTCCCCTCTCCTGTCTGCTTACTGTCAGTTTGTTATATCAATGTTTTTAGTTTTATTTTGCTTGTTTGTTTTGTTAAATAGGTTCCACTTATAAGTGAGATTATTGGTATTTTTCTTTCACTGCCTTGCTTATTTCACTTAGCATAATCCTCTCTAGTTCCATCCATGCTGTTCTGAAGGGTAGGAGTTCCTTCTTTCTTTCTGCTGTGTAGTATTCCATTGTGTACATGCACCAAAATTTTTTGACCAACTCATTTACTGATGGGCACCTCAGTTGCTTCCAGCAGTTAGCTATTGTAAATTATGATGCTATGGACATTGGGGTGCATATGTTCTTTTGAATTGGTGTTTCAGGATTTTTAGGGTATAATCTCAGCAGTGGAATTGCCAGGTCAAAAGGCAGTTCCATTTTTAGTTTTTTGAGGAAATTCCATACAGCTTTCCACAGTGGCTGCACCAGTCTGCATTCCCACCAACAGTGCACTAGGGTTCCCTTTTCTCCATATCCTTACCAGCACTTGTTTGTTGATTTGTTGATGATGGCCATTCTGACAAGTGTGAAGTTTGGGTCCTATTTTGTGACTATGCAAGTAATGGTGATTCCCCATGGTTCATTCCCAGAATTATTTATAGTGGAGACCTGTTGGCAGTGCACCCTAAATTATCCACAGGCAGATTCTCCAAGAACCTGTACAAACTTTAATATCAGAGCCACTCACATGTGCTGGCTCCTTTGAAGGTCCAAAAGGAGGACTAGCAATGTCTTCACATGGCCATATGTTTTTGTAATGTTTGCTAAACAATAAAGTTCTACCATAGTAGATAGGATTGTTTCCTAACTTTTTCACGTTTTCCTCGGTGTGTGGTCTTAAAGTGACTGTGGATCAGCTCTGGGGAAGTTTGTTTGGGACACGTTGCATTTAGGGTTAGTGGGATACAGTTCCTTATGGTAACCTCTATGAAGAATTCTGGAGTACAGGTATCACTGCACCACACCATGAAAGTGTAGGGTGGTGGGTGCATATCAACATGAGTTTTACTAACTCCTGCAGTGGATTTGCTTAAAGAGGAGAAACAAGACACAAAGTAGATGGAAACAAAGGTTAATCTGGGGAAAATTCCCCTCTCCTTTACATAGCTTCAGTTGATTTTTATCAATGCTTAGATAAAATAAAAATTTCCTCCTAACACTAATTCATTTGATAATCAGCATATAAAATCTAAATACACTGCTCAATTGTTTTTTTTTTCTTTTTTGATAGGAATTAAGCATTATAGACTTACCAGCTTCTTTTTGTTTCTCAGGTTCAAATATGTCACTCCATCACACATAGCATGGATTTGTGTGTGCAGTTACATATTTTGTGCATCTGCCACAGGCACACCTTAGCAATATTGTAGGTCCTGTTCCAGACCATCGGAATAGAGCAAGTATTGCAATAAGGTGAGTCACATGAAATTTTTGGTTTCCTAGTGCATATGAAAGTCTATTAAGTGTCCAATAGAATTATGTCTGAAAAACAATGTACATACCTTAGTTAAAAAACAGTTTATTGCTAAAAAAAAAATGCTAACCCTTGTCCGTCTCTGTTGGAAAAATTACTCTTACACACTTGCTAGAGACAGAGTTGCCACAAACTTTCAATTTGTGAGACACTCAATATTTGTAAAGTGCAATAAAGTGAAGCTTTATTAATGAGGTATGCTTGTATGCGCAATAAAACCAATTTTGATTGGCTCTGTAAAAAGAAAGACTGAGTTATCTTTATCGTCTCTCTATAGAAAATATAAAACTGTTGTCCTGTGATGAGACCATCGAGGAGTGTGCAGTCATAAAATGTAAGTAAAGTTATCATTCTTATGATTTCTTTTTAAATTATAATAAAATATTTATTCTTGAATGTAATTTTGTTTTTGTAACAGTGTAATTTTTTAAAATAAGGACCCCTCAGTATTTTAAAATTCACATTTCACAAAACCTAGATCCACCCATGCTTCTGTATGAAGAGGTAATATTAAATTCAAAGACCTTGTCTCTTTCTGAGAACCATACATGTTTGTATCTTTGAAATAAATACCTGACTGATGCCATAAAAAGCACATTGACAGACAAAAAAGCAATCCATTCAATTTCATCTCCTTAGACCTTTTGACTCTCAGACCTTCTGGTCTACTTCTCACTTATAGACTTTCTTTGCTCCTTTGTGAATCTCTCACGTTCAGATCAGTTACCTTTGTTTTGACCCAGAAAATTAACATTGCTATATCAATAATATTTTGAATTTGGAGTGGAGTGTATTAGCATAAATCTTGGGGTTTGCTTTGATTGGGTTGGTCTAGGTTTTCTTTCTGTTCTTTTTCTTTCTCCTCTTCTTTTTTATCTTCTTCTTCCTTTTTTTTTTTTTTTTTTGAGAGAGAATATTTAAAATGAGTCTTGGCTTTAATTTAGCCAAACCTTTATTCCCTCCTTAACACCTTACAAGCACATAAGCATCTTGGTCTTTAAAGTCTGATGCCTAAAGGTGTGAGGAAAGTCTGTGGAGAACACGGATGTAAAATGGTCCACATTTCTACTCCTGAGGGGTTTTTGAAGCATGTACCTTCTTCTCAAAGAAGATCATAAAGTCAATACTGAAATGGAAAAGTGAAACTGGATGCTATTTTGCCTTATGTTCTATTGAGCAAATTGACAAATTATGATTGCCAAAGCCTTATTACCAGCAGTGCTGAAAAGAACATAACTTAATTTCCAGATCTCTTGATGCAGTTCAGAAAAAGTCTCATAGACATTACAACATTTGAGCTCAGAGAATATTAACCTTAAAATACTTTGGTATTAGTTCACTCCCCAATTGCTACTAAATAACTAAACAAAATATTGTCTTTGAATAATTTACTGTGTTCTCTGAAAATATTTTAATCAATAAGAACAATTTTAAATTGATAATACTGCCAGGAGTGCTGCACATTTAAATATCAAAGAAGCAAAAGTCCCAGTATCTGGGGGAAGAGAAACAAACTTCATAAAGGATATAAATTTTGTTCTAGCTCTTATGATACATGATGGACAAAGATTGCTCAAAGAACATGTTTTCAAAGATAAATTAGTTTAAATAAATACATTTCATCAATTTAAAATGTTTTAACTTATCATCTTGGCAATGATTCTGAAAAGGAAGTAGCAGAAAAAAGATTAATAGGAATATTCAAGGAGAAGTCATTTCAGCCTTCCCATACTTTAATCCAGGTTCAAGTCATGTTTCCCAGTGGTGTGCTGGTAAATATTTAACAAAGAGCTCTCTGGGGGGAAAATCCCTGATTTATAGTGTTTTGGATCCTCTTGGCATAAATACAACCACATAACTGATGTCAAGGTATTAGCTAATGTCACAGAACATGAGTTGGGGAGAGATGTACAGTTGTGCATTAATATATAGTGTTTTCACCATACAAATACAATAAACAAACAACCTTAAGAAGATAAGAGTAAAATGTAAAATAAATAATTAGAACATGATGAATTATGGCTACTCACTACATTTATGTAATTTATTTAATTGCACTACTATATGGATTAATTTTTAATAATGACTTTAACAATCAGCTCACAAAATTAAACAACAATTTAACAGTAATCTTGTGGGTCTGTATAAGTCAGTTACAACATACCACTACCTTATGCCACATAACGTATTAAGCTTTTCCTAAGTGCAGTGTGGAAAGCCATTAGGAAGCTATAAGGAAGGAAGAGAAGGTATTATATTTTCATTTTTAAAAGTTTATTCATGCAGCTGTGTGGGGAACAGGTTGGAAGGTGATGAGCAGAAATACAGAGCCAGTTAGAAAATTACTGGTGTCTGCTTTCTAGAGGTAATATGATCTCTGATGTAACATGGGCTTTAGAGGATATAAAGTCATTTTCTTCAGATTCAGTGAAAGCACACTTACACATTTACAAGAAAACCGTAAGAAATACACAAAACAAACAACAAAGGAAATGCAAAAAAGCGTAAGAACCAGAGCATAGATTCTACTTCCTAACTCAAAACTAATCTTCAGCAACAGATGGGCTCACCTGCTAAGATTGGGTTCCAGAAAAGACAGTCCTGTTTTTTGTTTTTTTGTTTGTTTTAAAGATTATATTTATTTATTTTTAGAGAGAGGGGAAGGGAGGAAGAGAGGGAGAGAAACATCAATGTGTGGTTGCCTCTCACATGCCCCCTACTGACGACCTAGCCTGCAACCCAGGCATGTGCCCTGACTGGGAATTGAACCAGTGGCCCTTTGGTTTGCAGGCCGGCACTCAATCCACGGAGCCACACCAGCCGAGGGAAGCCCTATTTTGTTTTGTTTTTTACTTTTAATTTTTTTCTTATTCGGTTTGCCAGATGTATGTTTGCTTTCTGCTTCTGGACCTATTGTCCTGAATAATATCTTTGTGGGGCCCCATGTGGTACTAAATGGCTCTCTGACCTCCCCACATCACGTAGGGTCCTCCCAAGCCATTGATGTTTCTCTTCTTTCTGACCTGAAAGAATGGCAGTTCTTTCAGGTTGGAAAACTTTTCTGGTGTTTTGCAATTGACACAACACTTCACTTAACTTTACCTCATTTAGTCTCAGATTAACCCTTTATGTTGGGGCAATAGATGCTATATTCACCAGTGATAATAAGACTTATGGGAATTTCAAAGTTGAGAATCTCAAGGAGCACAGCATTTCAGCCATAATATACACAGAAGTAGTTGATTTTTCAAAGTGAGTCTACAAATACAGAGTAAGTGCCACAGATAAAGTTATTAATATATATATGCACTATTATTAATATATAACTAATACTAGAGGCCTTCAAACTAGAGTGTGGAGACTTCCCAAGGGACATGCGAGTACTTGGATCATTTTAGGAAAGCAATTTTCCAACCACAAAATTCCATATATACAATTTCCTAAAATTTATTTACCTGAGAACTTGTATCTTGAACAAATATTTCCAACTTCTTCATTATTTTTATTTTAATTTATAAAAGAAAAGCACACCTCTCACCTAGTCCTAAAAGTACATTATGTAGGATTAAAAAAATCTCTGACTATTTAATATTAGAACAATTCAAAATATTTGAGGTATTGGGAAAGTAAATAATGGGCAATAATTCTTTTCAAACCTAATACTTTCTACTTGTTGTTTTCCAACAGAATTGAAGGAGATCCTGATTGAGTTGTTGGCTATGTATCATTGAAATAATATTCAATAATAAATCACAAGGGCAGATAACTTGGAAAACATTCAAAGAATTGTGTGTCAATATAATAAAACTTTCATTTACATCTATATTTTTATGTGGACTACATTATTTAGCACTTTCATCTATAAAAACAAAAATAGGAATATAATAAATGCTGATTCTACTAATAAGTTAATCTAGTAATGTATATTTATCCACAGATGTAAGCTCATATATCTTTTTTTAAAAAATTATTGTTTTTTCAAGGGGGAGAGAGAGAGAGAAACATCAATTTGTTGTTCCACTTATTTATGCATTCATTGGTTGATTCTTGTATGTGACCTGACCAGGGATTGAACCCACAATCTTGGTATATCAGGACAATGCTTTAACCAACTGAGCAAACTGCCGGGGCAAGCATCATATATCTTATTAAGAATTTTTTTCACAACAAAATTTTTATGCTAATCACATATCAAACAGAATTATATAGCTATGTTGTTTCTATATATTGCATACTACTATAAATTATAATAATAATTCAACTTATGATATTTTTAAACAGAACTTTATGGTCTCAGGAGATTCATAAATAAGTAATGCAGGTTTTTGTTATAAAGAAATATGATAATGGACTTTCAAACATAAAGCACATATTATTAAGATAAAATTCTGAGGGTAAGTGGAATAAAAATAGGAGTTTAAAGAGGTAAAACTGATGTAACTTCCTCTTAAAAAGAGCTTGTTCATGTGTTTTTTTAATGAATAATGATGGTTATCTAGTCACTATGATATACGGATTCTTTGGAACCAATTTTAGAATGACATAATAATTTTCTTTAAAATTGCCAATATTTATAATATGCTAGAAATAACATCATTTTCAAGTATTTAATCAGAAAATTTCAGATGTCAATTTTAAATGTGAGGGGAACATAATTTTTTAATGTTCTTTTAGGGCATAAGTGGGAAAATTGTTGAAGACTTCTGCTTTGCTCTGTAAGATATCATGAAGTTGAACATCTATGCATTTTTTCTGTCTCTACCCACCAGGACTCGCAGCTGGTGGTTGTTTCTCCACCCCTGCCACCCCACCTCTGAAGCCATACACTTCTGTTTAATTGTTCCAGGAGAATACTGTGTACGCAGGGTCAGGCAGAAAACAATGAACCATGAGGCTACTTGCCTGCTGAGCAGGCTAACGAGACTCATGTCCTAACCAACTGGCTCATTTCTGCACAACAGTCCATTGCTACACAAGCCTCAATTTCATGCCTCAGAAAAATGACAAATAGCCACATGTCAGGGTCTGTCATGGCCACTTGCACAGAGTTGACACCATAAACATTAAATTTGTAAATACTGTGGATTTGCTGAAATTCCCCATTTACAGATGAAGAAACTGATATTCTCACAGGCTTAGTGACTTGCAAGATTTACACAGCTACTAAAAAGCAGATCCAGGTCTCAAATCTATAACTCTGAATTTATACTTAGTACACAGAGACACGTATGAGGTGTGTCCAGAAAGTATCCAGCCATGTAATATGAAAAATAGAGACGTTTATTGAAGAAAATACAAGATAGAAGAAACATTGTACATAGGACAATGATGCCTCAGTTCCCTTCAGAGTAGGCACCTTGGGACCTCACACAGTTCTCCCAGTCACCCTCTGATGCCCCATTGTATTTTCCTGAATCTTGTCGACGGTCTGAAATCTCTTCCCTTTCAAAGGTGATTTTAGTTTTGGGAAAAAACAGAAGTAGCAGAGTGATCATAGTGGACTTCTTACCTAGGGAAAGAGTGGAGTGAGCAAAGGAAATAGTGAGGCCCTCACGTACGTGTCCAGGTACACCTGTTTAGCATGTTTAAGGAACTGAAAAGAAGACAAGAGAGAAAGGTAGTAGTGCCTAAGTAGTGCCAGATCGCATAAGGCCTTTTGGGTTATGGCAATAAGTTTATATTTTATTTAAGGTGTAATGGAA
Source organism: Tonatia bakeri (assembly GCA_004024845.1). Taxonomy (NCBI): domain Eukaryota; kingdom Metazoa; phylum Chordata; class Mammalia; order Chiroptera; family Phyllostomidae; genus Tonatia; species Tonatia bakeri. The sequence continues at coordinate 57,721 of PVIA01008887.1, read as the reverse complement.
AGCCACTGTATTGTATTATGCTTATTAGGTCATGTTGTAAGATGGGAAAACGAGACAGAAGCAGAAGAGACTGCCCTTTCTCCAAGCTTCTCAATGTAAAGCACAAACTGTATTCTCTGTTTTAATCACTGGGTCATGTCAATCATCCAACCTTTGGCAGAGCTTATTTTAAAATTCACTGTTGGTAAAATTAAAAAAAATGCCATCTCAGCTAGTAGCTACTAACAATTGTTACTTGACACATTTTTTAAATTCCTAACTTTTCCATCTCATTGTATGTCTTTTCCCTGCTGTAATATTCTGATTAGTCCTGTATGTTGAAAAGAAAAAAATAAAGAGCTATTCACTATTAAGATGAAATATTTAGACAATTAAGGCCCACATTTCTTAGAATATATATATTAAAATCTACCATATGAGTGCATATATACAAAAATGAAGATATATAATTTGCTATATTTTCTTATTTTATTTTTTGTAATGATTTCAAATGTTGTGAAGCAAGAAGAATTTTGTTTCCCCTGGAACATTTTTAAGGTCCAATCATTCCAGCAAGTTCCATGCGACATATTGAAAGATCTGTTAGCATTCTCACCATTTGAGTGCATAGTTGTGTTTTATGATAGAAATAAGAGAACTGTTTTTCTACTCCCCACAGGCAAGTGATCTTGAACTTGCTGCACTGGGAGAAGCTGCACAAGTGCCCTGGGGAAGTCCAGTCCCTTCATTAGAGTTTGTGGGCTACTAGAGACAGGGCTTGGGTGTCACCAACCAGGGCTTTGAGATCCCATGGTGCAAATGATGCTCATGACATTTTTGTCTCACTTCCCCTCAACTTGCCCAGAGGCAAACCGGCTCTAAAATCTGGAGCATGGTTTTTGCAGTGAGACAGAATCTGAGTTTGAGTCTTGACTCTGCTCCTTACCAGCTAACTGACTTTTCTGGCCCTTTGGCCCCCTCCACTGCTCAACACTTGCCCTAGTGGGACTTGTGATTAGAAATAACTATTTTGCTTTATACCTTACACTAGTATATAGCTAGTTTTTTAAATTTTGTATGATATGCTCAATCTTTTGACATATATATTTGATACAAATTAAAGAAACTATAAGTGTTCATCAACTCTAAATGTTACAATGGCTTCCTATTTTAGAGTCATGTGAATGCATTTGTTCTCCCTAAACAAACTAATTAACATAGGATTGAGAAATGTCTACCATCATGCCTTAACCTATCTGAGTGTGACAGCTTTTCTCACTCCACATTCCCCCTTGTATTCTGATTCGCCGAATAGTAACACTCACCTTAGGTTTTTGTTCAAATGATATTTTTTTGTCTCTATATCTTTGATTATATTGTTTCTCCCTACCTGGGTTGCTTTCACATAATCCTCAAATTTATGAAAATTCTGCCCATCTTTTAAATTCCAAAACAAATGTCACCTGGATGAAGTCATCTTTTATTACTATAGTGAGAATTAATATTATGTTACCTGTTCCTCTATTACAGAACCATCTCATTATAGTATACATTGTAAAATAATTTTGTCGTGCACATCACTGTAGATTCCTTGAGTAAAAAGATCTGGCATATCTGTATCTAGATCAAACTTTGGGTTTGGAGGCAAACTCTTTGCAATTTAACTACCTGTAACCTAACTCAAGGCCTCACTGAAATTTTTTTTAATAGAGCCCCTGCCCAACTGTCAAGTGTTAGTGGCTTTCAAATGTCCAGCCTGGAACTCTCACACTTGGTTTTTCCAAAACCTTAAGTTTCTGTATTTCCCTGTTGTTGCCTACACTGTGGGAGGAGTCCGGGTTTCAGTCTCCAGGTCTCCAGTCTTTGCCAGCAAGCATTGATGCATCCTCAGACAAGCTGTGTTCAAATCAATTCAGTCTTGTTGAAACGAAGTTTACTTTTAATCTACATATATTTTAGTAGAAAGGAAAAAGTTTATTATAATTTTGTCCCCTTCATACATAATTTATCATGGCTAGGAATTCAACTGTTAGAAAAAGGGAGAGGACTTTTTCATCAAGACTATTTCATGTTCCTCTAAGCCAAGAAGCACCAACAGACAAGACCTTGTGGTGGAACATGGAGAATACAACCACCACATTTTAAGGAATTGTGCCTGCCAGTGGAGTTCAGTAGTGTATTGTCTAAGTCAGCTTCAGCAACGACAATTCCCCGTGTGCCCTTTTCAGAAACGTCTCTCCAGGATATTTACAACTCAGATGTGTAGGTTGGTTCTGCTATTATATGCTCTATATATTCTTTTCAATTTTTCCTCGCCTATGTAAAAGTGTAAAAATAGATTATATTGAGGTTTCAGGGCATTGTTGGTGCCACAGTAGTTCAAGAAGAACCTTTTATTTTTTTTAAATAAAATTGTAAATGTCCTCTAACTGTCATGTATGGGAGACTAAGCTCTTACGCTATTTAGAAATTTTATGTAGTCATAAATCTGTTCCATAGTCAAGTTACTGTTTTACAATACATTGTAAACTTTTTCTTTCTTACTTCCTCCATTTTTTTCCAAAGAATATATGTGAATTTCACTAGCTTTATATTGCTTAGGAAAAAATTGTGGTGTTTCTAATTTGGAAAAAATCTTTTCCTTTATTAATGACATTTGCATACATCAAAAGAATAGCATGTTTGTGACATGGTAGTCAGTATTTGAGCTGGAATTTAAGAACTTAACGAATAAATTTGTGGATCCAGTAGTGCTGCCAAAGAGTCCTGAGGGACTCCCCATCCACGCACTATCTTACCTGGTACACTCGCGCCCAGCAACACATCCGCACTGATGTCTCCAAGGATTATCTTTATTTAGAATGAGGTTTCTCATGTGATTCCACACCTCTGGATGTTGTAGCACGGTCTTTCATTATAGCAAGCAAATTCTGATCTGTATTCATGGAAAATATTTTTCAGATGGGAATACCAAAGAAGTTAGAAATAGCTTCTGTGCCTCAAAACTATAAGATGAGAACACTTTTCATTTGCTGAGAGCATTTTTATTTTAAGAAATTTTAGATGCTTAAAATTATTGATGTCATAAATCCATTTAGCCTTTCTGGAAGTAGGTGACCAGCAATACAGCATTGTATTTTTCAGATCATAAGACACACCTAGGTTTTAAAAGAGGAAAATAGGAAAAACAATTGAAGCAAAAAATGTGGTAAAATATTTAATAACATAAATAACATAATATTTCACCAATGTAAATGTAAACAGAACTCAACAGCAACATTAACAACCATTATTACTGACTTTAAGCTTTAAGTATGGAAACTCCTCTAATCATCAGGGAACCCCAAGAACTCCTCGTCACTACTGTCCACATTTATGAAGCTCAGTTCCTCAGAATCACTAGTATCCCTGTCTTCACTCTGTTCATAGAGGATGTCATCTTCAGAGCTATCTAAGGCATTGCTGATGCCACACTTTTTGAGGGACCTCACAACGGTTTCATCCTTAACTGACTGCCATGGGGTTTTCACCCACTCACAATTGGGTAATAGTGGGCTTCTGCATTCATCCAGCTGGTGTCAGATCACGATCTCCAGCAGCCGTCCATTCATTCCACTCTTTTCTCATGAAAACTTCAAATGGCTTGTTGATGGAAACGCCCAAAGGTTGCAACTGGCTGGTAAGCCCTCCAGGAATTATGGCTAGATGGGTTTTCTCTTTTTTAAATCTATTTTTTGTGGCTTCAGTGACATGTGCCCTAAACTGGCCAAGCACTAATAGAGCAGGTTTTTTCACAAGCCCTCCAGGACGTTTGGACCACACTTTTTCTATCCATATCTTCATGTCATTTTCATCCATCCATCCTTTCTCATGAACATGAACAATAACTCCTCTTGGGATCCTTTGTCATGAACATGAACAATAACTCCTCTTGGGATTGCCTCTTTTGGCATGTTTTTTCTCTTGAAAATCGGCATTGGTGGCATTTTGGTGCCATGTGCACAGCAGGACAACACAACCATGTAATGGGTTTTATCATGACTTGAGGTTTTCATGGTTATGGTTTTGGCACCTTTCACATCAACAGTCTGGTTTAATGGGACATCAAAGGTTAATGGGACTTCATCCATGTTCCCAATCTGGCTTATTTCAAATCCACTTTTCTTTCTTGCATCCAATAAAAATTTGTGAAAAGGCACAATCTTGGATTCATATTCTATGGGCATTTTTTGTGCAATCCTAGTTTTGATGCACACAGCAAGGTCCCATCTCTTCATATATCTGTGGCACCATGATGGTGATCCAGTGAAGTCCTCAACGCCTTTCTCTGCAGCAAGACGTTCGGCTTCATATATAACAATTTCTGCAGATACTGAGAAGCCATTGTTCCTGTGACGTGTGATCCACTCTTTCATATCCACTTCTAACTGTGACCATCTTGCAGCATGCCCACATAAACATTGTTTCATTTTGTCCATTTTTCCCAGTTGATCCTCTTGTTTCCTCCATTCCTGTATCATTTTTTGGGTTGGAGGTGGCCCAAAATATCTTTTTGCTACTCTGTTCCCATGTTCTTTGGTGTACTTCACTACCTCCAGTTTAAAAGGGATTTTATATGAAATCCTTTTCTGCTTTGACACCTTTCCACAATTATGGTAGATTCAGCAGGAGACTATGGTATGCTATCATATCTTTCTACAACAAAACACAGTAATGACAGAACTATCAGCACTGTGTCCTTCATAGGTATGGGGGCATTGTAGCTGAGAACATCAGTGGATGACGCACTGTTATGGGGGGATCTGCTGCTGGAAGGCCACAGGTTGTGCAACACTCTTGTATGGGGAAAGCAGTTTTGTACGACCTGTGTGGCTCTGCAGCTGTTGCCAAATTATAGCTCCCATCATCCCAACCTGTCCAAGCATGATGGGAGTTGTAGTTTTGCAACAGCTGCAGGGCCACATTGACAGGTGATCCTGCAATAGAATTTGCCTATGTTAATGTTAATGGGGGACACACCAGTCACATGATAGAGACACGTGTGGGCACTGCAGACTTTCTTCTCCTAACATACCTGCACCACCTGTACCCTCCTCCCTAGCACTACAGTATGCCACAGCGGGGACTCTGCTCCTGCCTCCCTTGCTTCATACTGTCGGGACACCCCCTCTTTCCAGCCTAGAGCCTACAGCATCACCCCACTCCTGCTGCTACCAATTCCTGCAGTGGCGACACTGCTCCTGCCTCCTGTGACCCTGTTCCACTGCCCCCTACCCCACAGTGAGCCAGGTAAGCTACATTCAGACTAAAAGACGCACCTCCATTTTCCTCCCAAATTTGGGGGAAGGGTGCATCTTATAGTCCAAAAAATACAGTACCTGTTTTGTAACTGACAATGTCACAAGCTGGAGTGAGGACATTTCTCAAGGTCCCATGATGTATTTTTTAAAGATTGGTGTATGTATAAGATGGGAGAGATAAATCTTGAACCTTAGCTCTAGGTTCTTGACTCCACTGCAAAGAAGGATTTTATTGGATATACAGATTTGCTTTTTGTGTCTGTAATGGATATCTGTCTTTTGGGGGGGAATTGGGGGTTCTAAAAATCTATTGTTTGATTCTTGATGGGGACAGAAGCCCATCACATTAGAGAAACCAAGGATGAGAAGGTGTCTATCTATGCCATCTTAGAATTTAGAAAAAAAAAAAAGCACACTGTTTAGAATCAGAAAAAGAGTTTCTGCCATCCACACGTATTTATTTTTTATTTAATCTTTGTTGTATTTTTCCATAACCCTTTAGTCCCCTTATACTTCCCTCCCCACAGCAATCACCACACTGTTGTCCGTGTCCATGAGTCCTTTTTCCTTTCTGCTCCCTCCACTCCTAAACCTATCCCCCTCAGCTGTCATCCTGCTCTCCATCTATGAGTCTGTCCCCCTTTTTCCCTGTAAGTTCAGTTTATTCATTAGATTCCACATCTGAGTGAAATCATATGGTATTTGTCTTTCTCTGACTGGCTTATTTTGCTTAGCCTCCCATCCACATTTAGAATCTTGAAATAAAGCTGCAAGGATTTAGGGGGACTTAGGAGTTATTCATGATCCTGATGGTGGAGACTAGTGAGTGCGGTGGAAGCAGGCAGCTGTTTGTGCCTGGGAGTTAACTTTGGTTTGGATCTGGACATGGTGGCTTTCAGGGTCCCTGGCTATTTCTTCAGTCTAGTTCTTTATCCTTCCCAGCTGTTTATACCCTTCTAATACATTCCTCTTCCACTTAAATTACAGTTGGTTTTGGTTATTTAGAATTCAGAGGACTGACTGGAACCATTTACAGAGCCCTATCAGCAGGCAGGCCACAGCAATGACATGTGTGTGTCTGTGGAGACCTTTTCAGGAGCCAAGTGGCAGGGCTGCAAAGGTAAAACATCCCATAGTGGAATAAATTTGATTTTCATTCCAGGTCAACAGATAGAGCAGTGAGAATGTTATTTTTATATAAAAAAATCTTTAAGCAGATACAAGTATAACCTAATCAACAAAACAAACAAGTAAGCAACATATAACCAGAGACATTGAAATAAAGAACAAATGGACAGTAACCAGAGGGGAGAGAGGATGGCAGAAGAGAGGAGAAGGGTCATGAGGGAATGTGTATAAAGGACCCACGGACAAAGCCAAAGTGGGGAAGGATGGGTGGGGCAAGGGGGAAGTGGTGGTGAGAAAATGGGGACAACTGTATCCGAACAGAAATTAGATAGATAGATAGATAGATAGATAGATAGATAGATAGATAGATAGATAGATAAAAGAAACCATACTTGGTGATATGGTATAAAAGAAACCTTGGGATCAGGGCCAGGGAACCTTCCTCAACCACTTGGTTATCCTGATGACCTTGGGTGAAGCATTTTCTTTCTTTAAAATATTGCCCCTTCATCTGTATAAGATAATACCAACTGCAGAACCTATTTCACAGGGCTGTTAAGAATAATAGAAAATAAATATAAGGTAAAAAAATAAAGGATATGACTAAAGCAGTTTTACTGTTATTGTTACATTTTTATTATATAATAGATGAGTATCAGGCACTTGACCTAGTTTCCATTTTATAATGACTGTCCACAGTAGAAAAGTCTTACTTCTTTCCTGTAGGTTATAGGCCTTGCATGGTGGGCAAAGGGCCATCTTTGCAATCCAGTGGGCCTGGGTTTGAATACGGGTTTCACAGTTTATGACCTCTGTGACGAGCAGCAAGTTACTCAAACTCTCTGAGCATAAGTGCTCTATATAACAATGTAACATAAAGATATCAATAATTATTTCAAGGGCCAAGAAGGACAATATATATTTAATAATACTTTATGTAGGTTTAAATAATTATGTATAAACAAGTATAGGTGAGGTAGTTCTGTCACTTATTAGCATATAATATGATAAAGCTTGTTTTCAGAAATGTAAAATGGGTACAACAATAGTAAGTATCTCATAAATACCTCATAAATTTCAGATTGTTAAGTACCTTAATGATGTAAGAATATCTATTTTGTTTTTAATTCTCATCCTAGGATATGTTTTTACTACTTTGAGAGAGAGAGAAAGGAAGACAGACAGAGAGAGAGAAACATCAATGCAAAAGAGAAACATCCATTGATTGCCTCCCATACTCATCCTGACTGGGAACCAAACCCACAACCTAGCTATGTGCTCTGACCAGGGATTGAATCTCAATCTTTTGGTATATGGAATGATGCTCCAACCAACTGAGCCCCCCCAACCAGGGCTGTAGATACATTTAGAACATTATCTGGCATATAGTAACTTGTCAATGACTATTAGCTATTATAATTATTTTTAGGTAAAGCACCTTACACAGTACCTGTTTATTTAGTAGACGCTCAGTACATACTTCTGTTCATTATTAGTTTTCCTTCCTTTCAGCTAAATATTAATCATAATATCAAACTGGAATTTATTCCTTCAGATCAAGGAGATGAAGTAGAACATACACACCCCTAGTTCATCCCCTATCTACTTAAGTTCTTCTGGTTGGCAGGCATTTATTTGCCATCAAGTACAACTAATTTTAAACTTGGATACTTGGAAGTTGCAGCTGCTCGGCCCTCAGGAGTGGACTTACTCCTTCTATCCATCTGCATCACACTCCCACATGCATCATCGTGTCTTGTTTTTTTATCTTCTTACCATTGGACATAGAAACCTGTGTCTGGACTGTCAGCTCCTCTCCATCATGGTGCTGGTCTTGGAATCCTTAAGGGATGCTGCTGCTAGGACTTAGCGCTGGAGCTACACTCAAGATAACGTCCTAAACCCCTGTAGCTATTGTTCTGTGTTTACCTTTTGTCTTGTGATGATGTACGATGACACAATGCCTACATGATGAGACAAAGTGAGTTGAATGATATAAGCATTGTGACAGAGCATTAGGCTATTATAAGGGTCCCTTGAACACAAGCACTGAGATTCCACAGCAGCTGATCTGGTAACAGAGAGGACTGAGTGACTAAGGATGGGTAGCTTATAGATTGTGGATATGCTGGACAAAGGGGACGGTTCACATTCTGGGGAGACAAAGCAGGACCGTATGAGATTTCATCATGCTATTCAGAAGAGTTTAAAACTTATAAAGTGCTCATTTAAGGAATATTTCTTCCAATATTTTTGAATCACAGTTGACCATCAGTCACTGAAACCTTGGAAAGCTAATCACGACAAAGGGGGGACCACTGCATACGTATCACTGGGCTTTGGTTAGAGGAAAAATAAAACTAAATAAACTATATAGTTTTTGACTGGTGGGAATCTTATTCCTGAGTAGGGTAAAAAGTACAAACATAAAAATATGGTTAAAATCAAACTGATGCAAACTAGTAAACAATAAAAAATGGCAGAGTAAATTTATATGCATAAATACATGTCAAACCAGATGTTAGATTCTGAGATTTATCAGGAAATTATGGTGTTTAAGTAAAAATGGCTTTCACCAGATCATATGCATTGGAAAACCAAGTGGAATGGAAGTTCTCATCTTTTATATCTCCAATAACTCTCCCCCCTGGTAATTTAATAAAATGTTTGGTCTTTATTCATTTTTCTATAGGAATATTTTGCTCTTAGAGTATTATCTTATCTATTGTTATAACTTCCCTGCAAATGAAATGTATTGCTAATATTTTGTCAGTGTGTGTGCAGTTTGCCCTTAAATTTGTTTATGGTGTATATGACATATGAAAAGTTAAAATTTTCACAAGTTATATTTATCAATCATTTCTTTATGTTAGTTTTTGTTTTGAAAACCTTGCTTATCCAAAGATAAAATGTTAAGACTTGTTTTTGTTTTCATTATAAAAACATAGATCCTCACTATAGAAAAAAATGAATAAGGTAAAAAGGTACATAATAGAAATAAAAATCATCTAAAATTTCTCCTCTCAGAGATAGTCAATGTGTTTTATGTAAACATACTTAACAGTTTTATAAGATAATTTCTATCATAACTACTATACAATTTTATATTCTTTATTTAATATACTGCAAGCATCTTTTCTCAACATAGCCTGTGAAAGCATGACAATATTTTTATTTTTATAGAATAATAGCTGCAGTGGTTTATTTTTTTTATAGAGTACGTGTTATTTCAATTTTATTTCCTCTCCCATGTTTCTTAGTATTATTATAAATGCTCTTTAAGTAAAATTATTTTTGCTGCCCAGCATTTAGGGGCTTCACAGGACTGTCCATGTAAGTGCATGCTGGCAATAATCGACACCTGTAATTTAAAGTGTTAACCCTGAGATTTGTGATTTGATGCTGGCACAGGCATCCCTTTGTTGTTTCAATTGAAGCTTGTCTTTAAAAATGTACTGGATAACAAATATTGGGGTAATAAAGGCTTACCTTTCACATTTTAAGACGAGTAAATAAAAATTTATTTTAAAACCATTCAAAATTCCAAAACATAGTGATCTCACTCCCAGGTATTTCCACCAGAGAAATGAAAACTCCTACTCAACTGTTTATAAAAATTTTATTTGCCATGGCCCCTAACCAGAAACAACCCCAAAATCCTCCAACTGGTGAATGGATAAACAGTGTGGTGCATCCACAGTGTTCTGTAACAAAGAATTATTGATGGCATACAAAAAAACAACACATGGATGAATTTCAAAGTGTTTTTATTTTTTAAATATTTTTATTATTGTTCAAATAGAGCTGTCCACATTTTCCCCCATTGCTCTTCCTTGCCCTGCCCATCCACCACCTCTCACATTCAGTCCTCCCCCACTCTGCATTGTCTTTGTCCATGGGTCCTTTATACACGTTCCTTGAATTGATCCTTCCCCTTCTTTCGCCATGATCTCCCTCTCCTCTCCCCTCTGGTCATTGTCAGTCTGTTCTTTATTTCCATGTCTCTGATTATATTTTGTTCACTTGTTTGTTTTGTTGATTAGGTTCCACTTATAGGTGAGATCATATGGTATTTGTCTTTCACCGCCTGGCTTATTTCACTTAGCATAATCCTCTCTAGTTCCACCCATGCTATCAGGAAGGGTAGGAGTTCCTTCTTTCTTTCTGCTGTATAGTATTCCATTGTGTAAATGTACCAGTTTTTTGACCCACTCATTTACTGATGGGCACTTAGGGTGTTTCCAGCACTTGGCTATTATAAACAATGATGCTATAAACACTGGGTTTTATAGGTTTTTTTGGACTGGTGTTTCAGGATTCTTAGGGTGTAATTCCAGCAGTGGAATCACCAGGTCAAAAGGCAGTTCCATTTTTAGTTTTTTGAGAAAATTCCATACAGCTTTCCACAGTGGCTGCACCAGTCTGCATTCCCAACAGTGCACTAGGGTTCCCTTTCCTCCATATCCTCACCAGCACTTGTTTGTCAGTATGTTTATGATGGCTTTTCTGATCGGTATTTCATTGTGGTTTCATTTTGCATCTCTTTGATGGGTAGTGATGTTGATCAAAGCATTTTTAAAGTGAAAGGAGCCAGAAACCAAAGACAAAAACACTATTATTACATCTATGTACTCTTTGAAAAAGTTTAAATTTTAGTGTCAGAAAGCAGATCAGTAGTTGCTAGGGACTGGACTTGAAGAAAGCAGACTGACTGTAAAACACCTGTATTTTGCTGTGTACAATGCACACCCACATTTTGTGGGCATTATACCCAGGATTATCATGTACATTATTATACCCATGTATAATGTGCATCCTTACTTTTCCCTCAAAAATTTGAGCAAAAAGTTTGCATTACACACAGCAAAATACAGTAGATCGTGGTAACTTCATAGGGTTGATAAAAATATTCTCTAGCACAACTGTAGTTACATGAGTTTATTTTAAAAAGTTATATATCAGCGAAATATTAAAATTATCAATATTTAATTCCATTCAGGCATTTTTACTTGTATGTTAGGTTAAATAAGGTGCCTCTAAGAATCAGACTAGCAGTATAATTAATAATAAGGTGATAAAATGTACTTAGTTTGCTTCCCATATCTTAGGAAATAACTCTATTGATTAGGTAAAGGAAAAAAGTCTTTAGAAGTCATGTGATTTCCATATTTTATTTCCAAAAATTGAAGGAAGAGGTAAGTTATTTATCCACTTACAGATCATTAAATATAATTTTGACGATAGTGCACTTTGTCTTTCTTTGACATATAATATGATTCAGAATAAGTTCAAGTCAAATAACATTGCAAAATAAAATTTCTTTCCATCCCACCTCCCTCTTTATCTACTTATTAAGATGGATAGAATTTTTAATATTTGCATTTATTATAAAATGCAATGTAGGATTAGAATGGATACTTAAAGCAGTCCTGTCCCAATATAATGCATTTGTTAATAACAGTAATAATCATCTATACTATGCATTGTGTATGTTTCAGTAAAGTGTATATTTCCAATAACTGTTTATTTTTATTATTCATTAAGATTTTTACTACATGGTTGTTTGATCAATTGTGTACTAATAATTATTACGATAAATCAATATAAAAGTAAAAACAATTTAATATTTGAGCCCTATGTTCTGAGGCAAATAAAAACATTTAATATCCAAATTTATATTCATTTTTATTTTTGTTACAGAGTAATAAAAAAGATTGATAAAAATTTCAGTGAATATAAAATTAGAATAAAATTACATGGAGTACATGGGATGAAAATATAAATTCAAGGAGAAAGAAGAATTATGTAAAAATTCTATCATTGAGAAATTCTTCTATTGTCAAATGGATATTTTTACTAAGGCATTTAGATTCTATTTATCCTATTCTACTCTGTTTTTTTTTGATACAATTTCATAAGGGATATAACAATTTTATTTTTAAATGTCAATGTTTTCAAAACACTGGCAATAACATTTGTTGGAAATACTTACAATAGAACATTTAAATTAATTTAAAATAGATAAGTGGGTAGTTTTCCATAATTATTTTAGAGGTTATTTGAGGAAAAAAAACTTTAATTATGATGTGAACTATGTAACATGTATTTAACATGTTTAAGATAAGTTTACCCCACCAATATCCTCCAAAAATGAAGACCATCCCTATATTTATTTTTATATAATGTAACAGAAATCTTTTATTTTCTGCTTTATTTAAATTTTGTGATCAACTTAGCTCAGTTTGATCTTTCATTTTTCTGATTATAATAAAAATACATAATCATTGAAGGCAATTTAAAAATATTAAAAAGGCAAGTATAATAAATAATAGAAAATTTAAAATAACCTTCAATCTAATGATCACCCAATAGCCACACTTTAGGTTTTTAGAGATGTTCCTTGCATGTGTGTGTGTGTGTGTGTTTACAAGCAGTTTTACAGCCTCTTGTTTTTTGGTTTTGCCTTAATATACCATGGATTTTTTAATCTAATTAAATATTCTATAAAATTGAATGTTAATTTGCATGCACTTTTTATAACTTATTATAAGGAAGTTATAATTATAAGGCTCTTATGGCACAGGTTCATTTTAGCATGAGTTAAAACAGAAAAAGAAATATGTCATCAAAATGGACAATAGAAGAATGTTTAAATTTTAAGAATGTCATAATCTTCCATTATTAATCCATTTGTAGTTACCCCAAAGTTTTAGAAGAGATGTATATGAACAACGTTACCTACTTTTAGAGTTCTGAATGCAACACTACCCCCTTGATTTTTCTGCAGTTAAGGAATTTAATATATATTTATTTACCTCTTCCAAATTAAAAAAAAAGTGTTATATTTTTCATGAGTCCTTATATATTTGTTTAGTGTTTTCTTTGTTTTTGTTGTTGTTTTGTTGCCTTGAACATGAATATCACATCAATTTAAAATAAAATGCTTGATGAGTGACCTTCATCTTTCAAATTCTGACTTTTCTAAATAGTTTCTCAAGAGTAGATTTAGACTGTAAATAGAAAAAAAAAAAACAAAACCCTAGTCTAGGTAAATTTTTTTATTATTGTGATGGTTGTAGTTGTTTCTGTGTTTGTTCTGCCTAGATATTTGTAGAATTGTATCTTTAATTTAATTATGCAAAAAATGTTCATAAGTGGTTCTCTTGTCATCGAAATTGCTTGAAAGAATATAACTAATTTCATCTGCACAATTAGATTCTTCTTTCCTTTCTTCTCCTCCTCCCCCTTCTTCTCCTTCTTTTTCTCCTCTCTCAAAACTTTGAATTATAGTTTCTTAATTTATTGATTTTTAGAGTGAGGAAAGGAGAAAAAGAGACAAAGAGAGCAAGCAAGAGAGAGAAACATTGATTTGTTATTCTACTTATTTATGCATTCATCGGTTGATTCTGGTATGTGCCCTTACCTGGGATCAAACCCACAAAGCTGGTGTATCAGGACTACACTCTACCCTGCTGAGCCACCCAGCCAAAGCAATTGCCAAAATTTTTTAAATTTATATTTTTATTATTAAATTTTGCCTTATTTTATCTGGCTTATATCTGGAGAGCATCTACAGTGTTTAGACATTAAATATTCTGTGTCTATTTAATATTATTATTTTTATTCGTTTCTGCTTTTTTGCATTATTTTAGGGGTACATACAAGTTATATTTACACATCACTCGTTTTTCTTTTCCTTTTTTCTGTTATGCTGACTGGGTAACTTCTTCTATGCAGTTTCATTCTTCTGCTGAATTTCAGTGCCAATATCTCTCAGTTTCACTGCCCCCCTTCTTTTTATTGTTATTTTAAATCTCATTTTGCTTGCTTTCCACCTCTTTTCGCTTTTTTTCCCTCAGTCTGATTCTTCTAATAACTCTCTCTTCTTATTTTATTTACCATCTTTACTCATCCTATTGTGAACATCAGAAAGGGCTTTTATCATCGTTCATTCTTTTAGTTGATCAGTTTCAGAGATCTGCTTTTCTCTCTGATTTTTTAGAATGTTTCTTCTGTATCTGCTTTATTTTTTCATAAATCTCATCTGTTTTATTCTTCTACTCATCTTTAAACATGCAAAATGATATTTTCCAATAGACAGGTATGCAAAATGATGTTTTCCAGTACAGGTGATGAGGATCTTCCTGGGCTTCATTTGCGGTCCCTTTGACTTTGTAAAGTCCGTGTGGAGAAGCATAGCATGGGGAGGATGACAGAGGGCCCAACCCTCAGCCAGGTATTGCATCTCTCCTGCACTCACCTTGCGTAACCTCTGAGCTGAAGAACTGTCTTCTCCAGCTTTACTGCTGACTTCCAGGGTTCTCTGGAATTAGAACATATTTTTTAAAGCTACATTATGCATATCTCAGTATTTACTCATTATTACCTCATATAAAATATCTTTTAACATTTAATAAAATTAAGCATAGCATCAAGAGTTCTCTCTCTCTTCCCCCTCCCCTCTCTCTCACACACACACACAGACACTTTGAGTATGATTTCTTAGCATCGTGATATCCAAAATCCAGTACTTGCACAATAGAAGGATGATTAACTACTTTCATTGTTGAGGTTTAAATAATACTGTTTTTTAATAAATGTTTTATAGCATAGAGCTACCATAACTCTCAATCAAAGGACTAAGTAAGCATTCTCCAGCATTTTGACAGGTTATTTCCAAAGTTTCTTTTAGCTAGTTTCTATTCCCAATAATCCTGTAGTAAGCACCATCTTACTCAGAGCTCTGGGTCCTGATAGGCTATTTCCTTGAGATGGCCTCACTAGAGTGAAAGGTATTGCCCTGTTGTTTTCAAATGGACTCTCCTGGGCTTTAAAGGCATCAGCAAAAATGAGCTTTCTTGTTTTACTGCAAAATTGCTATACTTAAAAAAGCAATTTCAAACATCTTTTCTTCTTCTCCCATGAGAGATGAAGGATCCATCATTTTGCTTTTGCTTTCTTGTTTTCATTTAAAAGAAATATTGTCAGGGCAAATAAACATGAATACATCTAACAATTCTGGTAAAACTCCTTTCTTACTACTGGTTTCCTATAGCTTAGACAAATTCTCACAGTAATTTATATGAGCCGTTGAGAATTATGACCTTGATAAGAACAGCCTAGTGCTGAAAGGTCATTAAAACAATATAATATTTGGAAAATTTTTATTGCTATTTTGGATCTGGGAAAACTAAAGGCAAACACACAAGTCTTAAAGTCTAAAGGCGAAAACATGAGACCTATTTTCCATCAGTCACTAACTTCATCCAAACCATTCTATATTCTGACTTCTCCTCTTCCCACATTTTGTTTATTATATCAATCTGTTTGTCAGTCAGTCTAGATTCACGTGCTAATTGGTAATCAATTTTTTTAAAACTTTCAAGAAAAGGCATTGAAGCTGCTTTTGAACACAAAGGCCATTTGCTCTCTGCACTCTCCGGGTCACACAGTAGGTTTAAACTCTGTTGCTTGGATGTTTAATGGGTTTATAAAGATTGAAGTTATGTATTTCAGCTGATACACACCAGAAATCCAGAGGGAATCTATGGTACTTTTCAGGACACATTATTCAGGAAACTATCGTTGGTGGAACAGATTAAAAGATTAAGTAAAGTTTTCACTGAAAATAAAAAACAAGAAGATCTTTGGATGGTAGATAGATAGATGATAGATGATAGATAGATAGATGATAGATAGAAAAATAGATAGATAGATAGATAGATAGATAGAAATTTATATATGTATGTTTCCCATTTCATAGATAAAACACAGACAGAGAACCAGCAACATTTTGAGTTTCTCACTTAACAGAGCTTGCACTGTAAAATGGAAGATTAGAAATCCAAATCTGTTGAATTGAGCTAATTTTTTATTTTCAGCATAATATTTTTCCAGGTAATTGTCACAGTCTCCAGAGAATTACACACCTTCTTGAACACCAGAGTTAAACAAAATAAACAACAAAAAAAGCTTTGTGTATTATTGTACTATGTTCTTAAATTAAAATCCAGGTAAGAGTAATATGTTCAATTTCTCTCTTGGAGAAGAAACCTAAATTGATTCCTGCCCTTATTTGATCCTTTCTATGGATTTTGGCTTGGTGTAAAGGTCTGGACCTTTGCTTCCTTTGGGGAAAAGGCAATGTATCTGTCGTGTCAACACCTGCAGTTTGGGCTGTTTCAAATACGGAGGGAATGCTGTGCCCCATAGACTTTGTGGTTTGTCCTGTCGTCTGAAACAGAAAGTAACAAATTCCTTAATTTGAAGCATGGGCCAGAGATAGGGCTCAGTTATAGAGCCTGTGCAAATTTAAGCTGCTGGTGGAACAGAGATCTTTTCAACACATGATTTTTTTTCTCAACTGTTAGGCAGGACAAGGGTCTCAAGGCCTGTGCAGTTCTTACTAAATGCTATTTTTGTTAAATGCTAAAATTTAGCCCAGTGTTTTGCAGATGCCACTGAAATCAGGATGAACTTGATAAGAACCACCCCCATAAGTGCAGTCAGCTGCAAAGAAGAGACCAGTGCGCAAGTGCCCGAATATTGTACGTTAGCATGGTGGCTCAGCCTCCGTCAAGGAGACAGAGTTTTGGCTGTGAATTCTCTGTCTCCTTTATTTTCTGTCAGTAAATTAAACTACCTAATGACAACCACGTCTTGTTCTTGAACAGACCACCCAAACAGCGAACCCCTTGGGTTTGGTAACACATCTTTCCCCTAATTCAGGACCAACTGAATTACTTTATGTTGGGTGTTAATGAGTATCAACCTATGATTCCTTCTTTAAACAGAAAATATAAATAATAGTTTCAATTCAGGTAAAGATATAAAAAGAAACCACTCTGATAAAAGAATACCCAATTTATAACTTTTGACTTTTTTATCGTTGTTCAAGTATAATTGCCTCCATTTTACCCCCTCCGTTCTCCACCCCCTGTCTCCTACCCTCAATCCTATCCCCCTTTGGCTTTGTCCATGAGTCCTTTATAAATGTTCCTTGATGACTCTTCCCCCTTTTCCCTTGTTATAGCTCTCCCCTCTGGTTACTATCAGTCTGTTCATTATTTCAATGTCTCTGGTTATATTTTGCTTGCTTGTTTGTTTTGTTGATTAGGTTCTGCTTAGGTGAGATCATATGGTATTTTTCTTTCATTGCCTGGCTTTTTTCACTTAGCATAATGCTCTCTAGTTCCATGCATGCTGTCGGGAAGGGTAGGAGCTCCTTCTTCCTTTCTTCTACATACTATTCCATTGTGTAAAAAATGGGCAAAGGACCTGAACAGACACTTCTTCAAGGAGGACATACAAAGGGCCCAGAGACATATGTAAGGATGCTCAGCATCACTAGCCATCAGAGAGATGCAAACGAAAACCACAATGAGATACCACTTCACATGGTCAGAATGGCCATCATAAACAAATCAACAAACACAAGTGCTGGCGAGGATGTGGAGAAAAGAGAACCCTAGTGCACTGTTGGTGGGAATGCAGACTGGTGCAGCCACTGTGGAAAACAGTATAGAACTTACTCAAAACACTAAAAACGGAACTACATTTTGACCCAGCAATTCCACTGCTGGGATTATATCCTAAAACTCCTGAAAGACCAATTCAAAAGAACCTATGCACCTCAATGTTCATAGCAACACAATTTACAATAGCCAAGTGCTGGAAGCAGCCTACGTGCCCATCAGTAAATGAGTGGATCAAAAAACTGTGTTACATTTATAACTTGTGACATTCTGTAAGAGTCTAATGTGTCAACTTTGAAAATAAGGGCACTTTATATTCCAAGTTTTCACTCAGAGTTCAAAAGGCCAAAACTAGTTCATAGATGCAAAAAAAAAAAAAAAAAAAAAAAGTGGGTACTCTGTCATCTCTTCAGGATTCCATCTAGCTTTGCATGTGTTTCTACTACTTAAAATCCCTCACAAGGTTTCTATTGTTCTAAGTCCAAGCAACTTAGCACGACATAGTTTTTTGTAATTCACCTTTTCAAAACACCACAGCTTGATGTTCTATCGCTTACCCACAGATTTCTGCATGTTAGTGTGAAACCTGAGGACTCAGAAGGCTCCTGGTGGTTATCTGTCCTAACTCCCCCACCCCCAAAAGCAGAGCCTAACAGCCATTTCTGTGTTGCGGGCCTCACAGGCTAACTACACAGAAAAGCCTCTACACTACACTAAACTGCTTGCCTGCACTGTGTTTTGCCATCTCAACCAACCTTTATAAAGGAGTTCCTGGAGTTTTATTTTAACCAATGAAACTGAGGCTTTCCCCGTCCCATTGGAGCTGTGTAGCTCTGACTAATCAGAGTGGCTCTATTCTGACCAATGAGGGACCAGGCGTAGAGACTTCTGTCTATATAAGCCAGCTCCCCTTTTGCTCAGACAGTGCACTTCTCATGGGAGACTGAAGAACTACATTTCCCTGGACGGCACACTGGTGCCACAGAGGAGAGTGAAGGACCATCATTGAGCCGGCTGAGATGTATAACTGAAGAAGGGCCTACCCAGGGCGGATGGGGTGGGGAATGGCAGCCTCACTACCATGCTGTTTTTCACACATCCGTGGTGTATGTAGCACTATGGAGCTTTTCATAGCACTGCTGTTTTCACAGCCACACTATATTACCAGCTGAGCTGTTGGCACTAACTTTTGCTTTTTTATCGCACTCCAAGTTGGGGATTCCTGTCAGCTTTTGAACTGGCGCCAATAGCCATTGGTGGGCATTAGCCACACCACACAGCACATTATTTCTTTCAGAAACATCTGTGCTTCGTATCTACCTTCTTCTTCTTCCTCCTTCAAGACTAACATGCAGAGGGCCAAGGTAAAAATTAAGCTCAACCCAGGTAACGTCAATGCCTAGTCACCAGGACTGGTTATAAGCCACATACTAACACCATCTCCACAGCTTGCCTTGATCCTTTTAATGAAAAAAGAAAATGGATTTAACTGAGAGTAAGGGTAATGCAAATACTACTAGTTGCCCCTTCAAATTTTATTTTCTTCTTGCTAAGTAACAGTGTTTTAATTCTATTCCATGTAGTCACAGACCCAGCCCTTCAGTTTTTCTCATTTTTTTTTCCCTACTTGGGATTCAGACACAGAGGTTCTGAATGTAAAGCAACCATTTGGCAGCCAAGAGGTGACTGCCATGAGTCAAATGTCTATATGTGTAGTTGAGGGAAAGGACAGAAGATCCCGACTGGCATCACTGAAATGTCACCAGTCTTGATTTGTCCAGTTGGAATTTTTGTTTATAGGGATAAATCAGTTCCTGTTTGAGAGATTTAGTGACTGGAACTGAATTCACTACTGATATAAAGGGCTCAACAGAAATTTGGATATTATAATTTTTTAAATTGTCAACAATTTCTCCACTGATTTTTATATAGCCACTACCAATTTGTTTGCTCTGCTACTCCTTATTCTCAGATTTCCTCAACACCTACCTCCCTCTCCTTCCACGTCCACTCCATTGTCAGTATTTAATCCCCATATGAACCCTCATCTTCACCTAATCCCAGCTGGGACTTGTTTTTCTTCCTTCGGGCTCTCCCGGGTCCAGGAAACAACTTCCTGATCCTGCCCTCAGTTCTTCACCTCACCCCTTCTCTACCTCAGGTAAGAAGCACCTGCTCCTGACTTCCTCTGACATGTGGGTCCTTGGATCATTTTCACTTACTTGATCTTCTCGCCAGAGAAGGGATCAGACAGACTGAGGGGGGAAAAAACAGTTCCAATTATGCTGGAACTGGCTGCCAACCCAACGAACATTTAATGGCTATAATAACTTGTATTTAAAATAGACTGATTTATCTTCCTTTTCAAACTTGTGAAATTCTATGTTGGAGGTCAGTTGTCCTCTAGCCTATGGAAGAATAATGATTCTTTACAGCTTGCTGGATGACTCTATCTTCATTTTAAGATGAGGGGCTATTTCAGGAACTGGTTCAGTGACAAAAGTGATCTTTTGCTAATTTCAAAGATAGCCTCAAGCAGTCAAAATAATTTCATAAGTTTTCATCAAGAGCTATAACTCTGACTTGAACCTTTCATTAATAATGGCTCCAATGATTGAATTAACACATCTGGAACAAAATGCAAAGGGACAGTACTTCAGAAAATATATTTGAAGAACTAGCAGCCATGCTGAACTGTAGAATAGTGGTTTATAAATTTTTATAATTTGCAGATTGCTTTACAAGTTAAGCCACTGACATGGCCACCTACTGGGTTGCCTGTGTCACACACACACTTTTCTGAAGGAGCTACTTCTTCTCAAAGATGCAAATGATTATAGACATTCCTGGGTGCAACAGGGAGCCTTGATAAGCAGGCACATTTGGGGGAAAGGGCAGTTCCTCAAGAAAAGTCTTGACAACGTGACTCCTTCTAATCAAAGATGACAGGATTAAAGATGGGTACTTGTTGCATACTAGGTGCATTAAAATCCTTCCCTGGGAATATGGAATTAATAACTAAGATATTTGAATTGCAGTGTAGATATTTTTCTAATAGAAGTAAAAATTCAAAAGTGATTGCAGCCGGGATTGGTGATAAGGGCTAAAAAGCAAAAAAGCTAGTTTTTAGAGAGGAAGATCAAACAATATTAGATATCCAAAAAGAAATGCACATAAATGATTTCCAAGTCTCCCCGTAGTATCCCAGCCTTTGCTTGCAGTCCATCTCAGTCCTGTTAATTCACAGCCCTGATAATATTTGCAATGTCCTTTTACCTTCATAATAAATTCACTCTCTTTGCCCAATTTGATTCCATTGGATTCTTTTACAGACATAGTAAATTCCTTTCTATGGCAAATGCCCTTTAAGCAAAGTTTATGGAAAAATGTTTTGTTTCAATGAGACAGAACTATTTTCTCTCACTCACTTATTGAAAAAACTATTTTCGATAAACTAACGTGCTGTGTTTTCAGGCAGTCACAGCTGAATCACATATGAGTTCTGCAATCAAGGAACACATGGGGAGATAATACATGTCTCACAATGGACAGGCACATGTGCAAGGCTGTGAGGGCCATGAAAGGTATGGAACCAGCATGCTGTGGAAGGAGATTATTTCCTGCAGTGATCTAAGAAGACTTCAGGCAGGGGGGGAACTTCAGTTTGCATGTGACCAATGAGCATCATTTGGGCATGTGAGTTTAGGAGGAATGGAATTGTTGGTAGAGAGAATGCAAACACAACTGAAGACAGAAGGAAGGCACACAAGCAACAGTTCAGCTTCACTAATATGAAAGGTTGTTAAGTAGAGAGCGATTAAGATTAGAAAGGTAGATATGGGCCAGAGTAATGGAGAGTTTTAAAACTTATGTAATAAATTTAGACTTTATCATGTTAGCCATGAAATCAATAAAGATTTCTGAGCCAGGAAATGATGTCAAGAGTGACTCAGGAATGAATCACGGGGCAGTGCAAAGAGTGGGCTACAGGAAAATGGGGGATGCCAATGAGAAAGCTAGGTCAGTGCCCTGTTTAAGTGGTAATAAAGACGGGAGAAGAAAGAATTTTCTGCAGCAGCATTTTGATGGTTTTAACGTCCCTAAGAAAGAGTGACTTTTTGAGGGTCTCAGTAAAGTAGGCAGCAGAGCTGCTTCAGGAAGAGGCTGAGGAGGTAGGGGCTTGCCCCCAGTGTTGGGAGCCAGTGGATACACTGTTAATACCTGGGGGCCTACTTGCCAGAGCAGGGGTGTATAGGAACTGTCTTGATAGGAAATCAATGAGAACACGAAAGGAGGCAACAAAGGAAGAGTTTTTCATACAACAGAACAATTATAAAGTGAAGGGGTTAAGAAAACAGGTAGAAATTAGACTGAAGACACGGGATACAAATCCATATTCAATTAATATTTCTTAATTGCCTTTAGAGTCCCAGGTATATGTGCAAATGAAATCACATTTGAATGTTATCTACATATTATAGACTAGGGAGGTTGAGGAACTTGACTAAAATAAACCTATTTTAAGTGGTACAATTTCAACAACAGTTTTAATGGAGTCTTTATTTTTAGTTTAATTCTTTGTATTGTATTGCACTACTCATCAAAATAAGGAGAGCAGAAGAGGCATAAACAAGGAGGCAGACTATGTGTTAGTTGAAATGTTGGTTCCATGGAACATCCGTCTTAAACCAGTTTCTTCAAATGCTGAACCCGGATCAAAGTAATTTCCAGTTCGGCCACTGGCTGTTAACAATATCCATTACATGAAACTAATGAATAAATGCCAGAGGTAAGAAATTGCATATTTTGATATTGTGACAAAATCAATAAAATGCAACTTACCAGCTGTTTTACTCAGTTTCATAGCTTGTTTATTTTGTGACTATTCATTTGAGAGTAGCTACATCTGAAATATGAGAATAAAAGGCTAGTGGCCAATCATGTATTATAAATGCTAAATTCCAGAAGTGTGTGACATCTACATGAATATAAAACAAATTAATTATAATTAATGTTGTTACCATAAATAAGAAATAAATACATAGCATCTAATATGTAAATACAAAGCAAAGCATGTAATTTGTCTCTTTTTCAAATTAATCTCAAATTCACATTAATATGATTTATGTTATTGTAATATATACTATGCCTCTGGAATCAGAGTGGGAATGATTAGTTCTTTATGTGACCTTCCCAACAAATAATATGCTAACAGGGTCATAAATATCAACTAAAATTAATTTGTGTTTCTGATATTCTTATATAGCTTCCTGCATTTGAACTTTAAATGGTAATATAATGGATGAAAATAAGCATGTTTGCCATGGCATATTAAAATGTCAAAACAGAGGACACCTACAGTTATAGTTCAAGAAATGGATCATAGATCACAGAATGTTAAAGGGAGAAAGGACCTTTGAGGTCATTCAGTTCAATCATTTCATTTGTAAATGAGGGAAGGGAAGGGCAGAGACTCTGGGGACTTCTCCAGGGTTCAAGGCACAGTCACAAAGTGGCAGTGCCAAGAACCAGTTCAGACCTCCTGACTTCAGTGCACTGTTCTTTTCGCTGCACCAGGCTGCCTAGAGAATCATTGTTCATCATCTTAAAAGGCTACCTTATTATTTGCATTAGCAGGTGAAAAAATAATGAATATGTAGTTTTTATTTTTAAATGAGAAGAAAGTACTTACATTATCCACAGCAAAATATTATTTACCATAACCTGAGTTCAGATGATAGTTTGGTTTCTCTTACATCCTACAGCAGACACACTTTGTAGAATTAATCACATTTTGTCACATTGATGATCTTTTTAAATGAGCTGAATTTTTAGAAAAATAGATAATTCAACATAGTTATTAATTTCCATGATACAAAAGAGAAAATTGTTACAGGATTGGAATTGTAGCAAATTTGGACAATAACACTTTTTTTCAATCCAGGTGTAATTTATGCAAAGAGAAGCATAGGTCTTACATGTACCATTTGATGGGTTCAGACAAGAGCCTGCACCAATGTAACCTTCCCTAGATCAACATACAGACTATTTTAACGTCCCAGAAAAATTCTAGTGCCTTCCCCAGGCAATAAATTCACCACTTTCCCATGGAGAAAGCCACAAATATTTTGTTCATATTTTGATTAAATGAGTTGTCTTTATTTTCATTAAATTGTAAGAATTTTTGGCCCACTGTAGATATAAGTTCTTTGTCATATATATGCATGCAAATATCTGTGGCCTATCACAGACTTACTGAACAGTGTCTTTTGATAAGCAAGAAGTGTTTAATTTTGATGAGGTACACTTTAACTATTATTTATAATCATTGCTTTCTATGTCCTAAGAAACATTTGTGCATCTCAAGGCATTGAAAATACTGTTCCGTGCTTTCTTCTGGCAGCTTTATAGTTTTAACTTTTATGTTTAGTTCTGAGATGCATCTCAGATGCATCACGTTAAATTTGATATATGAAGTGAGGTATGAGGCAAGGTTTCTCCCCTATACCACAATTCTGTTGTCCCAGCACCAGTTTTTGAAAAGACACTTCTTGCCCCATTGGATTAGTTTGGGGTCTTAGTTACAACTTCACATTGAAGGTGTGAGCTCACTTCTGGACTCTCTAACCTACTCCATTACTCCACTGATGTGTCTTTTTTTATGTCAAAAGCATACCATCTTTTTTATCTTTTTATGTCTTCAAATCATTTGTAAGTACTCAAACTTTGTTGCTGTTTTATTTTTCAAGGTTCCTTTTTCTAAACTCCATGTCTTTGCGTTTCCATTTAAATTTAGGAAGCAAGTTGCTCCATTAAAAAAAAAAAGTGGGATTTGATTAGGACTGCATCAAAGTTTCAGTTTGGGGAGGATTGATATCTTAATAATTCTGAATATTCCAAAACATTTAAGTATTATCTATCTCTGTATTTATCTTCTTTAATTTCTCCTAGTAGTGCTTTGCAGTTTTCAGTATATAAGCTTTGTACTTACTTGTTGTTAAATTTATGTTAAGTACTTCATGTTTTCTAGTGCTAATGCAAATAGTAAGTAATCAATTTCCCTTTATTCAAGGTTACCATACAAACTGACTTTGTAGCCTATTATTTTCCTAAATTCACTTAATACTTCAAGTAGCTGCTTTGTAATTGCTTAGAATTTTTGTATATGCTATCTATCATGTTGTCTATAAAGACTTTTTCCTTCCAATCTACATGACTCCCCCCCCCCCATTTTATTTCACTGGCTTCAGAGTAGAATAGAAGGGGTGAAAGTAAAAATCTCAGCCCTTTTTCTCGATCTTAGGGCCAAAGTGTTGTCATTCATCATCAGACATGATGCTAAAAAAGTTTGTTCTTGGATGCTCTTTGTCAAAATGAAGTCTTTTTCTCTCCCTAGTTTAGAGAAAATTTTGATCTAAACAAGTCGGGAATTTTGTCAAATGTTTTCTGTACATTTATTGTGTGTTTATATATTTTCTGGGTTGTTCTGAATTCCTCTGTTAAAGTTGCCTTTTGAAGGCTGAACTGCATAGTGGGACAGACCACTGGTGTGTGCACACATGTGTTTGCATCTGCACATTGTTACGGTTACATCCTATAAATCCTAACTTTTGGCCATTATCATCCATCTTAAAATATTTTGTTTTTTTTTTCTTTTTGATGATTTCTTCTCTATCCCACAGTTTCTTCGACCTGGGTTGCTTAATTTCCAATTACTTTAGGCCTTTCTAGATGTCATTTTTAAATTGATTTCTACCTTAATTCCACAGTGGTAAGAAAATATACGCAGTGTAATTTCAACCTTTGGGATTCCAACTTTTTAAATAGCCCAAAATATATTTAGCCTTAGTGAATTTTCTCTGTGTGCGAAAGCAGTTAATATTCTGCAGGTTGTTAGATGCAGTGCTCTATAAATGTCAACTCAAGTTGATTGATAAAGCTTTTCAACGTGTTTATGTGCTTACTGACTTTTTTCTCCATGAGTTCTATCATTTACTGAGAGTGAGGTTTGAAAATCTCCAGCTATAACTGCAGATTCTCTTGTTTTTCCTTTACCTTCTGTCAATATTTGCTTTAATTATGTTAAAATTCTGCTACTAGGTACATACACAGTTGTTATTGTTAGGACTTCTTGATGAACTGTTTTTTTATCATTATGAAATGTTCCTCTTTATCTCTAGTAATAGCCCTTTCTCTGAAATCTGTCTTCTCTGATATATTAATATAGCTACTCTACCTTTCTTATAATTAGCATTTGCATGGTACTTTTAAAAATTGTTGTTCAATTACAGTTGTCCCCATTTCTTCCCACCCCTGCTTGTCATGGTCACTTTGAAAAATATATCTGTTTTTATATTTACTGTGTAGATTATGTAAGGAGAAAAAAGTTTAATTTGGCTTTTTAATTCTACTGATAACCTTTGCTCTATAATTAGAATTTAGCCTGCTCATATTTTTGTAAAGTAACTATTTAGTTATACCTCTGCATTAATTTTAGTGGATAGTGAAGGAATTGTAATACATATCCTTGACTTTTCAGTCTAAGTAAGAGTAAATATTATAATAGCTCTTTAAAAAATATAAATGTGGCAATGTTATAGATCCATTTCCTCCCTCCCCACATTCCTCAGAGTATAGTTGTCATGTGAAATGCATCTAAATAATTATATACCTCACAACATTGTGTGTTCATTTAATCTGTCCTAAGTATTTTTAGAAATTAACATAAAAATTGCGCTTGTTATATTTTCCCAGGTATTTATCATTTTTTGACGGCCTCAATTCTTTTCTAAAATCTGAGTATTGGTATTATTTTATTTCATAAGAAAGAGATTCCTTACCATTTTTTGTAGTGCAGATTTACTGAGGATAATTATTTTTCCCTATGCAAATATCTTTTGTTGTTGTTGTTATTTTCTCAATAGGTATTTTGTTGGTTGTAAAATTTGGGGTGAGTACTTTTTTTTTTTCTATAGCACTTTAAAGATGTTTCCTCACTGCCTTCTGATCTTTATTTGTCCAATTATTTTTCCCTCTGTAATGTGTTATTTTTCTTTGTTTGGCCATTGCTTTTCTTGGGTTTTTAGAAGTTCCCTTGTAAAATTTTCAGTCATCGTTTTCTCTTTACTTGTCTGTATTGTGGCTTGATAGTTTTCTCGAATTTATAAATTACCTGTTTTCCAGCTGTTTCTCTGGTGATGAGCAGGATCATGCTTAGGTTTTCAGTAGTTTCTCTTCAGTATTAACTGGTGTGTGATGCCAGTTATATATGCACAGTGCCCCTGTGCATGTATTTTAGGCACATGAAGATTCTCAGAGGCTGGACCTTGTCAAATTGTGGAAAGAGCACTGGAGCACACGAAAAACAAACTATACTCTTCCACTGGCTCTATCCCTTCTTGGATTTGTGATTTGGAACAAGTTACCCCTCTGGGTCATAGTTATCATCATATGGAAACTGAGGGGTTTGGATTTGCAGAACATACAGTTCTCTTTTAGTTTATCAGCATAGGTCTCTTTTTCATGCTAAAATGATTATCTGGGTACACACAATACAGTAATGCATCCATGCCATTCAATTCACCATATAGTTGTTATCTACTATGTTTAGGCATTTGGAAATACAAAAACAAACAAGAAGGCAATCTCTTCTTCTTAAGACTCTCACAGTCTAATGAAGAGACATCAATAACTAGTTAAAAATAATAGGAAAGTTGAAATAATTTAGTTCAATTGTGGGCACTATTGAACTCAGAAAGAAGGGAGTAGTGAAAGGTGTCTGGGATATCTGTGTAGAAGGAGCACATAAACTGGGTCCACAAAAATGTGAAGAGTTCTCCAGACAAATACACCAGTATAATTGTGGGAGAAGATCTATGAGCAGAGTGAAACTACAGCAAATGCAAAAGACATCTAAAAGTTGTTAGTACTCAGATAACTGCAAGCATTTTTAAACAATAAGCATTTAGTATATGTGTAGTTACATGGGAGCATGTGGAACTAAGAAGTCAGGAAGTGTCAGCTGTAAAGGGTCTTTATACTAAGGAGCTGGGATGACATCATGCAGATCAGTAGTCTCCAAAATTTTTAGACATATTACTTTTAGGTAAAATTCATGAGCATACAATTAAAAATTCTGCAGGACAAAAAAACCTTTTGAAGAATTTATTAAGGCATTTGACACAATAATATATAGAAATCAATAGTCTGTAGATTTCAAAACAACAATCAATTGGAAGATATGATGGAAGGCTTAAATACCAAAACAGTGCCAAAATGCCTAAGATTGGTCTGAACAGGAAATGAAGAAATTTTTCTGAAATATTACTGGGGACACAGAATTTTGAACAAACAGAAAAGTGTACTTTCTTCTTTAATAAAAAGATTTAACATCATCAATTCCCTGAAGTTAACTGTTAAATTTAATTCTTCCTTTAAAAAACCAGTAAGATTTTAAAAAATATTTTATTTTACTGTGCTAAGAACACTTAAAATGAAATTTACCCTCTTAATAAGCTTTTAGACATACAGTCCAGTATCATTGACTTTATGTATAATGTTGTATAACAGGTCTCTAGAACCTTTTCATCTTAACTGAAATTTCAAGCCTGTTGATTTGATTAGTAACTCCCCAATTTCCCTTTCCACTCAGCACCTGGAAATCAGCATTCACTCTTCAATTCTATGTATGTGTTTATTTTAGCTACCTCATATAATTGGAATCATGCAGTACTTGTCTTTCTGTGGTTGGCTTATTCCACTCAGCACACGTGTTTAGGGTTCATCCATGGTTTTTGCATATTGATCATTTCCTTTTTTTATTAAGGCTGAAAAAATATTCCATTTTATATATATATATATATATATATATATATATATATATATATATATATGCCACATTCTATCTATTCAATTGTTGATGGACATTTTAGTTGGTTCCACATCTTGGCTATTCTGAATAGTGCAGAAATAATCACAGTGCTAATGTCTCATTGAGATCCTGATTTCAATTCTTTTGGATAAATACCCACAAGTGGAATTGCTGGAACATATGGTAGTTCTACTTATAATTTTTTGAGGAATCTCCATCCAATTTTTCACAGCAGCTGGTTGAAATGTACCATTCTGAATTCCCACCTAAAATGTACAAGGTTCCAATTTCTCTACATACTTGCCAACACATGTTATCTTCTTTCTTATGGTGTCCATTCTGACAGGTATGAGATGATATCTCAGTGTAGGTTTGACTGCATCTCCCTGATAATTAGCAGCATTAAGCATTTCTTATACCTGCTGACTGTGTGTATGTGTACTTTGAAGAAATGCTATTCAAGTCCTTAGTCAATTTTTAAAATCAGGCTATTAGATTTGGGTTTTAGGGTGTTTTTTGCTTTTGAGTTATAGGAGTTTCTCATATATTTTTGAAATTAATCCCTTATCAGATATAAGGTTTGCAAATCTTTTCTTCTGTTTCATAGGTTGCCTTTTCATCCTGTTTTTATTGCTGTGCATTAATTTCTTACTTTAATATGATATCACTTACCTAATTTTGTTTTTGTTGCCTATATTTTTGGTTTTATATCCATGAAATTATTGCTGCAATTCAAACTGAGGTTCAACCAAACTCCAAGCAGCATGGCCTTAATCACTGTGTGGATTGTCACTCATTTAAGGAGCAAATAGAAAAAGAAAGGGACAGTGCTACACTTGTCACCAAGCACGAAGAGAACTCAGAGGGGAAGAAATGGAGGCTGGGCCATTTGGCAGGATGTCTGTTTGTACTCAAATACCATGGGGTGGATCGGCGAGAAGCCCGTGCTTTGAAGCCAGACAGACTTCCATCAAATCTGTCTTTGAAACACAATTTCTTGACCTCTGAAATAGGAATAAAGAGTAGTGTCATATACCTGTTATTACAACTAAATTAACTAATGTATATACAGGGCCCATAAATAAAGTATAATTATTTTTACTATATGTCTTTATTTGGTCTAACCAAAAAAGAAAAATGACATAGAATTATCAGGACTAGCATGAACACTGCATGAGAGAGATGATTCTAAGTAGTTCTATTACAGATTGAAAATAATCTGTTTATTTAAATGTGCTTCTTTCAGAAAAGCACTTTTATTTTGTGGTTTTAAACAATAAATACATTGACAGCTAACAGCTGAGTACTCTCTTCAAACTTGCATAAATTTCAAACCAGATTTCCACTCTACAAACTAATTGAAAACAAATTCTGAAAAATTGCAAAGGCAAATAGGACTAAAAATCTGTAAGTATTTAAACAGGCTCTCAGGGCAACATTAAACAGCACCCCCAAATAAATCAAAACAATGTGATTGCTTGAGATTGCTGTATATGTAAATAAGGAATCAGTCCTGAAGGACTGGACGGGTAACAAGTATTTCTCTATTTCATGTCTGCTGGCTCCGACCCTGGAAGTGCTCAGCTGGATCTAGTGTGCCTGTGGTGATGTCTAGGGGGACCACAGCTGGGCAGTGTCGCTGTGCCTGTGCATGGGATTCTCTCTCCTCCCTCTCACTCCATCTGACATCTGCTAATGAGGTCCAGAGGATTGACAGTGCAGAGCCCCATCCCTTCTGTAGAGAAGGGACATTTGGTGCAATGATAAATTGCTCACACCCAAACTAAATAGACAGAAAGAGATTAAATGTAAGCAGTTGCACACACAAAAAAAACATACACATGACAGAAGACATTAGAGTATCTCTTTTCTAGGATTATGCTGATGGAATACCACCCTGCCCATTAGATGTTTGCTAAGCAAACTTCCACTTGCGTCAATTAACAAAATATATATCTACAAGAATTAGATAGTGGTCCAATGTGTAATTTTCTATTAAGTAGTGAAAGGACTTTTCTTAACTATGGTGAAATTAATGTCCTTTCAACATTTGCTAAATCTGTATTGTTTTTGTTTAAATAGAATGGAGTAATTCAGCAAGGTATTATAAGATTTCATCTAGTGAGGATAAAAGCTAATGCTGTCCAGAAAGCATGGATTAAAATTTCTAGAAGCTCTATTTACCATCCTGCCTAAATTATGCAGGCAGAGCTTATAAACTATTAGGGCCTTTAGATCTTTAGATTGGAAACATTTTCAGATGTAGAAGAGCTTCCTTGTTTGATTAAACTTTTTAGTTTAAAATAATTAGGGTGAAATGGGAATATAATCCTCTCACTAATGTGTTTTTTGTGTTTTCACCTCAGTGAAGGCTGAGGAATTTAGCATAAAGATGCAATCTGGAAAAAAAAAAAGAAAAAAGATTTTAAAAAAAACCTTCTCCTTTTTCACTTAATTCCTAACAACAAAATTGCATAATACAGAACATAATGTTTAATGTCATCTTTTATTGGAATATGTCTGCTTCCCCAGAGACAACGCATCACTGCAAATAACTTTTTAAAACAAATCTCTGTAATATTTGAAGACATTCCTAGGAGGCTTTCTCTTCATCAGTTCCAGGGCAGCTATCACCTACCCCCACCTCCATCAAGGTAAGCAAACACATAAAACAAACAAAAGAACTATTTCTCTTTGACTTGTATTTTACTTGTCTGTTTTATATTGCAATTCTGAAATAAAACAAGCTTTGAGAGAAAAACCTCACCTTGGATTTTATATTAAATGTTCATTCCTGAGCTACCCTTCGCTAGCTGTTCCTTTGAAATAACAAGGCAGTCTTAAAGTCTTTTAAATTGTTATTAATTTAGCAGTTGTGCAGTGATGGATATTTCAGATTGTTCATACATAAATCTCTTAAGACTGAAAATGTGCAGATGTCACAGCTTTGCTTCCTCAGCTATCACTGAGCTTATTTCCACGAATCATGATATTCTACAGCATGATTATTGATAATCAAATGAACTGCCCTTAGGTAGTCCATTCTGAGGATGAATGCAGACTTCAGAAGGTGACAGTGCTTTGTGAAAAGCTAATGTAATTATTTCCAAATAAAACTCTTTTCAGAATATAGGCTTTGGTCTTTGTATTTTAACCACTACTACCCAAACATAAACTCATTGCAACTTCTGAAGTCAAATGTGGTTAATATTTCCCCATTAATAAAAGTGAGTTTAAAAATTTAGGTAGAGCAGTAGTTATGCTTAATTCTGTTAACATGCCTCCAAAATAAAGCAACCTCAGATTTTTATGTGTATACTCCTACCTTTGACTATAACACAATGGTTCACAGGAAAACGGGGGCCATTTCATTAGTCCAATGCATTCTGAATGCATTTTCGGTCATTATTTTTATGATTAGACAATGTGAAGGCCATTTTACCTCGTAAGGATAATCAACAACAATTGCTGTAAGTTCAAAGCTATGGAAATATCTGTGAATCTAAATTTTGTTCAAGGAAGTTCTAGCTAGGCGAGAGAGGAGATAAAACACATGGGCTTTCCTCATTAAATTCCCAACTGAGTAAATACTACTACATAACCAGCTCTGAATAATTAACTTCCATCCACTGTGCCAAAACTGATGCAATGTATTTAAAATGCATCTTTTCAATAAACACTCCTTGAAAGAAACCACCACAGAAATTATGACAGCTGTCATTGCACTAAACTTTTACTTACTCAAATCATTTTCTGAAAACCATCATTAGAATCAAATTAAAATAAAGCTGAGGTTTTCTGAATAAAACTGTCAAAGAAGATAAAAGTTTTTACACTGACAGTAAAGCAAATGATTTTTCCACTCTGTTGAGGTTGCATAATGGTGCAGTATATCTGAATGACTTATGGTCCATTAATGACAGATTAACAGCTGGAGGAGGGGAGATCTTTCCAAGAATAGTTTTCAAATGAATGAAACTTCAGACCCAGAGGCAATGGAAAATGCAAAGTGTAGCGAGCTGGGGGAAGATGTGGGTAGAGGAGTCTTTTAAAAGATCAGACTTTCATAATTCATTAAAATCACAGAAAATGACAGTGCAATCTGAAATGAATTTTTCATATTCAGAGGAGGAAGAGGTCATGGTTAATACTAAGTCCTTGAAGGCGACTACAAGAAGTAGAGAGCCAATGAGAGTATATTTGTGCAACATGCCTGAGAGAAATAAGCCTTGCTAAGACACTATTTGCTTGAAGATTCTACCTACATGGTTTTGCTCAGCAGGATTCTGTTCATATAATAAAAGACCAAGCACTCCACGCAACTAGAATGGGGTTGGGAGGTGGGTGAGGATGCAGTGGGGAGTGCTGATATTAACAAAGTATTTTATGTATAAAAATATTGTATTTAGTTAGACTAGTCCCACATTCTAAAATGAGAATTATATCATCTATATATTTTAATAAAATAACATAAAGTAAATTCTAAAAATTAGTACTGATAACTTATTTTAAGTTGATTTTTGTGTACTTTAATGTATAACACAAAGGTAATTCATGCTTTTACAGATGTTACAGAAAACCTGGAAAAGAAATAGAGAAGAAAGTAAAAATCACTTCCCAGTAATATTCTTATTTAAATTTTCATCCATTTCCTTTCATTGTGTAATGTATTTATTCACAACCTAATTTTTTCAATAAAGGTGAAATTGCATGGATAAACATCACATTATGTTGTGAACATAATAACCATTTAGCCTATCTTTTGAAGTCAATGAACTATTTTGAGGTATATTCAGCAGCCTTTCCAACCTGTTTACGACCAAGGGATATTTATCTTTGCATCTGGCCAGCACTGGATTTATGTGTTCAGTACTCATTAAAGATGTTATCAGTGACAGTGATAGTAGCATATATTTTAGGTGCTTAAGTATGTGACTCTACCTAAAAGGGGAAAGCAACTGGGGAAATTGTATATGATCTCAGAATCTAAAGATTCAGCAATGACTGTCCCCTAGCTTCTGATGCTTTCTTGGGCTTCATCGTGCATTAGCAGTAGCTTCACTCTTCTATAAGAAAGAATTTTTGACATAGGTCACACACAATCCTCGAACATAGCACCACCACCACCAATGAAACTAATAACCTTGCTAAAAAATAATCAGGTCAGCCTGTAGTGAAAAAATATAATGTATTAGGCTAATTACAATGATTGCAGAAATACTACAAAATGATTAAAATAGTATCTGTCAGAATTAAATATTTTTCTTTCAAAGTGATTAATTTTATTATAATAAATATTTATACTATATTTTTCTATAATTTGGAATAAAAGATAATCATCATAAGATAAGTCTCTGACAGGGAAAAAATGTTGGCAATGATTTCTTATGAAATTTTCAGCTTTATGATATTACTGATGTATGAGTAATAAGGCAAAAATCTGTCTCATTTAAATAAAATCTTCAGGAAATAAAAAGACCTTTGTTTATGCTCTTGAGCCTTTGTGCACTAACTTAAACATTTATTGTAGTTTATTATTATAATAAATATTATGATAATCTCTAATTCCACAGCTCTGGCACAATATATATATTTTTTTAATTTCACTGCCTGTTTATTTATTTTTTTAATTTATTTTATATATATTTTTAGAGATTTTATTTATGTATTTTTAAAATAGGGAAGAGAGAGAGAAAGGGAGAGAAACATCACTGTGTGGTTGCCTCTCATGGACCCCCTCCTGGAGACCTGGCCTGCAACCCAGACATGTGCCCTGACTGGGAATTGAACCAGCAACCCTTTGGTTAACAGGACAGCACCCAATCCACTGAGCCACACCAGCCAGGGCTAATTTTTCCTTTTTCTTTTATTTTTTAAAAGATTTTATTTATTTTTTAAAGTATATATTATTGATTATGCTAATACAGTTCTCCCAATTTTTCCCTCTTTATTCCCCCTCCACCCTATACCCCCCAACCCTCTAGCATCACCCCCTTAGTTCATGTCCATAGGTTGTATATATAAGTTCTTTGGATTCTGTTTCCTGTATCATTCTTAACCTCTCCCCATCTATTTTATGCCTACCAATTACTTATGCTTCTTATTCCCTGTACGTTCCCTCTCCTATTCTTCCTTTCACCCTCCCCACTGAAAACCCTTCATGTGAAGTCCATTTTTCTGACTCTGTTCCTGTTCTAATTGTTTGCTTAGTTTTTGTTCTTGTTGTTTTTTTTAAATATGGGTTCAGTTGTTGATAGTTGTGAGTTTGTCATTTTACTCTTCATAGTTTTGATCTTCTTCAATTTCTTAGATAAGTTCCTTTAACATTTCATATAATAAGGGCTTGGTAGTGATGAACTGCTTTAACTTGACCTTATATGGGAAGCACTTTATTTGTCCTTCCATTCTAAATGATAGCTTTGCAGGATTATTGTCTGTAAGCTTTCTTTTGAGAAATCAACTAATAGTCTTAGGGGCACTCCTTTGTAGGTAACTATCTCCTTTCCTCTTGTTGCTTTTAGGATTCTTGCTTTATCTTTAATCTTGGGTAACTTGATAATGTTGTGCCTTGGTGTGTTCCTCTTTGGGTCCAACTTCTTTGGGACTCTTGGAGCTTCTTGGACTTCCTGGAAGTCAATTTCCTTTGCCAGATTGGGGAAGTTTTCCTTCATTATTTGTTCAAATAAGTTTTCAACTTCTTGTTCTTTCTCTTCTCCTCTGGCATCCCTGTGATTTGGATGTTGGAATGTTTAAAGTTGTCCCAGAGGTTCCTAAGCTCTCATTTTTTTGAATTCTTGTTTCTTCATTCTGTTCTGGTTGAATGCTTATTTCTTCCTTTTGTTCCAAATCATTGATCTGAGTCCCAGCTTTCTTCCCATCAATGTTGGTTCTCTGAATATTTTGCTTTACTTCACTTTGGATAGCCTTCATTTATTCCTTCATTTTGTAACTGAGCTCAATCACTTCTGTGAGCATCCTGATTACTAATGTTTTGAACTCTGCATCAGATAAGTTGGCTATCTCTTCATCACTTAGCTCTTTTTCTGGAGTCTTGATCCATTCTTTCATTTGGGCCATATTTCTTTGTCTCAGCTTCTTAGTCTCAGTGCACCTGTTATGTTGTAAGGGGGCAGAACTTTAGGTATTCACCAGAGTGGGGCAACCCTCTTTGCTGCTTTGTGGCGCTGTCTGTCAGGAAGGGATTAGAGAGGCAACAATGTGGCTGGTTTGCTTGGCTCTAACCCCACTTTCCAACGAACTCTCAAGCGAGACTGGGAGTTTCTCCTGCTGTGGCAACTCCTGACATAGTTTGCATCTACCTTTGAGTCTTGGTTTCCCATTCAGCCAGCCCTGCCTTGCTTGTGCAGTCCTTTGCCTTGCCTCAGGACCTCTCAGCCTGCCCTGCCCATGTGGTCCACCGCCTTGCTGGGGGGTCTTCTCTGCCTGCCCAGCTGCCAGTCTCCCTCCTACCAGTCTGGTTGAATGTTTCTTTAATTCAGGGGTGTCAAACTCATTCTTACTGGGGACCACATCAGCCTTGCAGTTGCCTTCAAAGGGAAGAAATAATTTTAAGACTGTATAAATGTAAGTACTCTTTAACTGTTAAGGAGTTGAAAAGACATTCAGCCCTTGGAAAGCAACCGTGAGGCTGATGTGGCCCCGGTAACAATGGATTTGACACCCCTGCTTTAATTCCTTGGTTGTCACAGTTCCATGCAGTTTGATTTTCTGGCACTTCTGGTTGTTTAATGTTTTTAGATTGGTTGTTATCCTCCTTTTGCTTGTAAGAGGAAGCAGAGGGTTTCTACTTATACCTCCATCTTGGCTGGAACTCAGGGCTAATTTTTCTTGATATCTAAAAAGACTTTTTACTTTCTTCAGCCTTCATTTTTTTATACTGGAAAAGGTTACTTTAGTTATACCTTCTATTATTTTTCCATATTTTCATCTTTACCAGTAACTCTAATTTTTCACAATATATGTTTCCAGTCTTCACCTTCTATATTTGCACTTTTGTCTTGCATTTTAGTTTGCTTAATTATGTTTATTGGGTTTTAAAAAATCATATTTCTAATTACTAAATTCAACCATGACTTAAGTTTTTCAGTCGCTGTTTTCATTATTTAATCTTGCTTTTTATTAATTATGATAGACTAGTTTATGCTGCAGTAGCAAATATAAAAATCTCTGTTGCTTAAAATAACAAAATGTATATCTTGTCACTGTACATTACTGTCTTGGGTTGCCAGTGGGGTCTCGTTCATTATAGCCAGTGATGAATCAGTCAGTATAGCAAACATTGCCAGTCCAGTGCTAAAAATGTGACTTTTGTGAGGTTTGTCATTGTTAGTTAAATGCTCTCGTTCCAAAATAATGCATATTACTTCTAAGCAGAATTCCTTGACCCAAACTGGTCATACGGCTGCACCCAACCGCAAAGAGGAGGAAACGCTGTCCTACCACAAGCACAGGAAGGTGTAGAACTGAAAATCTTTGGTAAACAAATACAGGTGGTTGCCACAGCTTTCATCACACTTTTTTTTTATAACCACAAGAAAAGACAACCTGTATTTTCTAAAATTTTCCATTTCATATAAAAATGTATTTTAGGGTATTGAGTTTTGCTTCATTCTTTTTCCTTTCTGTTTTGTGTTGAAAATGTCTTTTATGTCTCTGTTTGTTCTGGATAGTTTTTTACTTTTTGTTCACTCATACTTCCATGTGATTAATTTTCTAATCTTTCAAAAGCAGACCAGATGGAGAATTGCTTTAAAGCATTGTCTTAACAATCTGACTGTTTTATGGCTCAGCTGAGCTTCTTTGATCTTGAGTTGGATCTTAAGCTTCCTCCACTCGCCCCGAGGCTGTTCATATCTCAATAGTTTTAGGGGTATCCAAACTTTTGGCGTCTCTGAGCCACACTGGAAGAAGAAGAGTTGTCTTGGGCCACACACTAAATACATCATGACACATAATCACAAAAAAATCTCATAATGTTTGAAGTAAACTTACAATTTTGTGTTGGGCCACATTCACAACCATCTTGGGCTACATGCAGCCCATGGGTCACAGGTTGGATACCCTGGTACTTATTTATTTATTTATTTATATTTTTTATTGAATTTATTAGGGTGGCATTAGTTAATGAAATTATATAGATCCCAGGGGTGGGTACAATTCTATAATATATCATCCTTATATTGCATTGAGTATTCACCACCACAAGTCAAGTCTCCTTCCATCATAATTTATCTCCCTTTACCCTCTTCTACCTCCCCTCACCCCTCTTTTCCTCTAGTAATCACCACACTGTTGACAGTCTGTGAGGTTTGTTTTTCTGTTTGGTTGGTTGCTTAGTTTTTCTTTTCTTTTCTTAATCTTTTCATCTTTTCATCTACTCAGCCCTCCTACCTCCTCCCTTCTGAAAGCTCTCAGTCTGTTCTCTGTATTTATGAGTCACTTTCTACTTGTTAGTTTATTTTGTTCATTAGATTCCACATGTAAGTGTAATCATATGGTACTTATCTTTCTCTAACTGGCTTATTTCACTTAGCATAATACTCTCCAGGTTCATCCATGCTGTCACAAAAGATAAGATTTTCTTCTTTTTTAGGGCTGAGTAGTATTCCATTATATAAATATACCACAGCTTTCTTCTTCACTCACCTACTGATGGACACTTGGGCTGCTTCCAAATCTTGGTTCCCAATGGCTTATTTAATATTCAGTGTCAGAGTAAGTCTGATGAAGAGTTAAGCCGTAGAAGAGACTTTTCTCTAGCTCAAATAGATCATTTTATGGTCTCATGTACAGTCTGGACCTAGAGTTAAGAAGCAGCTCACACGGAGGGTTATTTATAACTTCTTAGCCAAAAGAGGGGTGTACATGTTGACATGAGGAAGTACTTAACTTAGCCCTGTAGGTCAATAGAACTGACAGTCTCAGATGGTGGCAGAAAGAATTATTTCAATTCTTATTTGGAGGCTGATGTGAATGATTATCACTTTCTATCACTGAGGCAGGCTACTGGAATTCCTTTTAATATCTATAAAATGCATATGTATTATACTTCCAATATTGACTTTTACTTGGGCAATTCCAAGGATTTCTAATATTTAGAAAGACTTTCCCCTTTACTCAAATCAAATATATAACTGAAATTTTAACTATTTTACTTAAAATAGCTTGAATGATAATCACATCTTGTCATTAGAAAGGGGCAAAGGTGTAGTGTTAAATATTGGGCTCTTGAGCCACAAAAACTTGGCTCTCTTACAAAATAGCTGTGTGATCTTGGTTTTATTGTGGTTTGTTAGTTTATTTCTTAGTTTTTTACTTACCTGGAGGAAGTGGATGATAATCGTATCTAACTCATAAGATTGTTTGGACTATTAATTTTAAAACACTTAACATAAGTTTAGACATTAGTCGGCCTTGAAAAAATGGCCAGTGTTCAGCTCAGAGGAAGCAAAGTACATGAACAAAGATAAGAAGATAAGGAAACACAGCCTGTGTCCTAAGTTGACACTAAGTTGGCACTTTGGATACACAAGACAGGGCTGCTGCACACAGTTATGCAGGTTGTTCACCACACAAGGATGCCAGACCAATGGCAAGCAGGGCTGAGAGCTAGCCCTACACTGCCTGCACAGGCATGCTCCCTGCCTAGAGGAAGGAGTGCATTTCTCTTTTCATAATGTATGAGCTGGCCGTGACCCTGAGTATGTAAGAATCATAAGAAATTTGACTAAAAGTGATTCTGTGACCCTAATCCTAAACAGGATGGTGCAGATTCTAGAGAATCCTCACTATTGTATATACCTGGATCATCTCCTTTCCTTAAGTAATGGACTTCTGAGCCATTTTTATTTATTGGCTTTCAAAAACTCACAGCCAAAAGACCTACTTATTCCCTGGTAGATTCAACAGGCTTTCAATTTCTTCCTTCCTTTCAGTGAACTTTCACTCTTTCTTCTGAGCTATCATTACAACAGTTTGCAGGAGGTAGGTACCCCTGACTCCTCACTTTGCTGTCAGTTGTGCTGTATCTGCTTTTCTTGCCTGGACTGCCTCAAAAATTCAAAAGGATTTCAAACATGGTTTGGTGTTAGGTGGTTTAGCTGAGCCTGTGTGGTTGGATGATCAACTGTCTCAAATTACAGCCTTTCTCTTGTCCTGCTGAGTTCATCTCCAAGGGGGTGTGGAGAAAGGATGAAGAAAGAGCCATGAGGAAGAGGGCTAGAATTGTGCAACAAGATGTCAAAATTTGTCTCTAGGAAGCATCCTAGATCTACAGTCCATGCTCATCCTTTCTGTTCTCCCATTCGCTGCTCTACCGGACCACAGGTTTCTCAAGAGCAACAAGCCTGAGACTTTCACATTTCCTCCGCAATATGCAATACATATAGAGAGCTGCCAGAGCAAGGCTGTGTAGCTACAGGAAGAATGGAGCTTCATTCTGACACTGCCCCTTCTAGTCTTCTTCTTTACAGTTCTCTAATTTTGTTTTTCAACTGGGGAAATCAGAAAGAGGAGAAAAGTTTGCATCAGACAATAAAGAATTATAATAAGAATTAATTGTATTGATCCATAAAATAAAACCAAGATTATCTCATCTATCTTCTTCACATGATTACTATTTATTAAGTTTTGAATATGTTCCAGATGCTTTACATATATTATCTTTAATCCTTATAACAATACTGTAAGGTAGCTATTTTTATCTCTGTTCTATAGATAAGAAAACTTAATTAACTTATTCAATTATACAGAGTTAATAATAAGGAATAGGGTTAGAATAAATGCCAGTGATATCTGATTTTATAGCTTATGTTCCTTTTCTTTCTTTCTTTATTAATATCTTTGAAATTATTTTTTAAATGTAACACATGCACATATTTTTATTGGATACAATTCATACAATGCAAAGTATGGATAGTCAAAACATATGTGATTACGTGTTGTTCTGTATTGGTTTTAATATAAAATATATTTTAAAATCATCTTTCAATACCAGTATATTCAGATGTGCTTCTTTTTGTAGTAGTTGAATAATATTTGAATTTATATCTGACACATCTTTCTGTTTTCTTTTTACCCAAGTTCTTGAAATGTAGTTATTCTGGATCCCTATTTTTTTTTGTATAAGTACACTTAGACTAAGAAGAGTATTGGGGAGATGGCTTTTTAATTTCAAAAAACCCTGACTTTTCCACATTATTTTATCCTTGTTTTACGGATAAACATAAAATTACTGGAAAATTTCCTTCTATTTGCTACGTTAATGTGATTACGTGGGTATGAGTTTTTCTTTTGGGGTAAATACGATGCTTTCTCTTGAAATGTGGACCTTCCTCTAAAGTCTGCTTTTTCGTGGCTACTTGACGGTAGGCCCATCCCCCATCTTACCTTTGCAGTGAAACGGCTGCAGTCATTTCACAGCGGAGGGAACCAAGAACTAGAGAGAATAAATGACAGCCAAAGGCATGGAGCTATTTAGTGCTGGAACGTGTAATGAATCCCATTTCTCTGCTGATTCCTGGCCCAATACCCTTTCTACAGCACAACATGCTATTAATGGGAAGTCTTATGTAAATGTGTTAGCTTATTTATAAATCTATCCCCTTTCCTTCACATTTCATATCCTATTTCCAGTCACGTTTGCATAGCTGGAAAAGTTTGACAGGCTATGTGTCCTTGGAAGAGAACTGAGAGGAAACGTCACTTATCCTTGTGTTTTGTTTGGAATTGCTTCTTCTGGAAGAACCCAGTATTTGGCTACACTCAATACATATCAGTTAATTAACAGTTAGAATATTATGGGACCTCAGAAAGAAATCTAACCTAACTCCGTATTTTATAAATTCCTTCAACAACACGTATTGTGAATGCACTTACTAAAACCTCATGACTGCTGATACATGTTGAAGTATATTTACATATAACACTAGGGAAACTAAAGAGACAGAAGATTAATTGACTTGAAAAATCTCATGTTAATGGCAACATCAGACTTGTAGCCCAAGTCTCCTAACTCAAAGTTTGTACTGAAAACACACAAGTGACTTGTTAGGGTGCTGTTCTGTGCAGCCAATGAAACATAGGCTAGTCTGGCCTCCTCACAGTTCGTGCTAAACTGCATTCACTAACTTTGTGGCATATAGAAAAAGACAGTACTAGTAGTGAAGTATATAATACATTTATACCTTTGAAAGCTTAAGATTTTAGAGCAAAGTATAAGGGATTACATAAAAAACTTTGTTAAATTTACAGTAAACCAAAGTCTGGTAAAAAATTAAGATTTTCATATTTATTCAGTTTTCTTTCAAATTTTTAATCGCAGATAAATAACAACATTTTGAGATAGCTCCAGTGGCCATAATTGACAGCTGCACTTGCTTTCTCTCTCTCTCTTTTTTTCCTTCTCATACAAAAATAACTCTTAGGGTCACATTATGTGTTCCTGAAACTAGCATTTGTATTCAAGCTCAGTAAATCGTACTGTCAACATTTTGTGATCGTTCGTGTTGATTCCTGTTGAATACGTAATGTTGTCTTATAATCCTTAATATACAAATCTGTCCAAAGTGGGCTGTTCAAGGATATTATTGTTTTAGATTGAAAGTGTAGAATATTTTTAGTGTATTACCAGACACCTCGATCTCCTGAACAGAGGCAGCATTTACTGCTCATGCATTTCATTAGCACAGAGGACAAGTCAATGTCACAAAAAGGGCACTGAATTTGCCACCAGATGCCCTGGATTTAAATGCCCTACTCTTCTCAGCTCTCTCGGAGTTTTAGCTTATGCATCTAAAAATGGGACAATAATGTTCATGTCCTCTGGGTTGTTTGAAGCTGTAATTGAAATAATACATGTAAAAGTACCCTGGCACATGTAAGGAGCTGAATAAAGCTAGTTCCCTTTCCACTGTACTTCATGTCAGTACTCGCAGAACCTTTCTTTCCCAACAATGTAATAAAAGGCTTTGACAGCAGGAGCAGAGCCGTCCTCGGTGCTCATGTTCTTTCCCTGAAGACCAGCTTTCTCTATTAGTATCTGAGCCTGGCCAATCAAAATCCTTCCAAAAATCTCCTAAGTGACTTTGCAATCCCTGTGTGCATTAGTCTGGATCCCTTGAATAGATCTTGCACATTTAATTAAACCTGTTATTTCTGGAAACAAAAACAAAACATCTAAGAAGGAATGGCTGACAAGAAACCATTACTTTTCTTTATGGTTGTTCCTGGATCAGGGGAGGAAGGTGGGGATGGCTGGAGTGGGGTGGGGGAGTGGTGTTGGCGGGGGACATGCAGACAACTGTACTTGAACAACGAGAAAAAAAATAAAAAGAAACCATTGCTTTTCCAGTAGTGTGACATGTGAACAATTTAAGGAACTGTTCAAAGCTGTGCTTTATTATAATTGGTTTCTGAATCCATTCATTTTCAGACTGTGCTTTTATTTTTTTTCATCGACCATTGCTTTTGCTACTTCTCTTTGAGGATATCTGTTATCCTTAAAAAAGGGACTGGACAGGAATTAACTTGCTTCTGACCATATCCATTTATCCACTTGAAGATCACCATGGCAAACTATGAAAAATGTGCTAGTTTTGAAAAATGACAAAGCTCCAAGGATCTAAAAGGTGCTTATCCTCTCAAAGGAATTTATTTGCTTTATTATTTTTGGCAACTAGGGCTAGATTCTTCAAAGGGAGATGCAGATTCTATTTTTCTTTATCTTTCTTCCCTGAAAATTACATCTTGCTTCTTCATTGGAAAAGTTTTTCGATCAAAAGTCCTTTCCCATTTGCACTGCAAATAAAAAACAACAACAACTCCATTGTAAATTGCATTAACACCTTTTCAACATCTAAACCTCATGAGGAAAAATATTAGGTGTGCATTATAAGTGCTACACACAGGTGTGTTTGTGGAGGGGCTATGTTTGATCTCCTCTTCCACTCCTCCGTCCTTCTCTAAGCTCAGCTGGCATGCAGAAAATGCAATGTGTCTCATCTGTTTCATCTGAGTTAAACCCATCAAATATGTTTCACTTTGAATTTCAGTTGGACAGAACCATTGTCTTACTAGTAGAAAGTCAGTAATTTATATTTTCCATCCTCTTGGGTTACTTCCTTCATGATCCAGGATGATGCTAAATGCTGCTACTCTTCAAGCCCATGGCTTCCCAAACTCCAGAAGACACAAGTCAGTTTCCCCCAAGAATTCTCTCATCATGTCCCATTCCCATAGTGACTTACATCTCAGGGAACCCTCCGATGTGGTTTAGATAAAGAATGAGGAAACAAAGGGGCAATGTTAGCACGTTCACTCGGTAGTCCACTCAGTTACAAACATGGCCTTTCCTTCCCTGAGCGGTCCCTTGTAGCTAGGCTGGAGCTAGATCGTGGCATAAGGGTCGTAGTACTGGGTTTTGACCACATCTTAACAAGTCCTGCATAAGTGGTCTATAGCATTTAGGGGTTTTATCATCCATTGCTATCAATTTGGGGCTATCAAATGAGACTAGAAAAAGTCTTATTAACATTTTGTAATTCATGTATTACTTTGATAAAAATAAAAGTTAAAAGATAAAATTTAGAAAACATAAAGGAAGAAGAATGATTAAGGACTTTGGGTAGAAATTTTCATTGCGGCACAACTATGAAATTGACCCAAGAGTATTTTTCCCTTTTGCTTTTATTAAAAATGCAATTTCACATGAAATCGTGTGCTATTTCATCTCCAGTTTCCAGGGAGGCTCTCTGGAAACTGTTGTTAACAGTGT
This sequence comes from Tonatia bakeri, assembly GCA_004024845.1. Lineage (NCBI taxonomy): Eukaryota > Metazoa > Chordata > Mammalia > Chiroptera > Phyllostomidae > Tonatia > Tonatia bakeri. Next base: position 13,177 of record PVIA01008887.1, on the reverse strand, counting down.
GGTTGGGCAAACCAGCAACTCTGCTGATTAGTTTCTCCCGCTGAGCCGAACAGACAACACCTCAATCACGGGACATTCCAGGGAGCCGGACTGTCCATACTCCAACTGTGCTACCCAGAGAACTGTCAAGTGTCTGTAAATATTTTCCAGTTCCTTAGGAAAAAGTGTTAGCCTTCTCAAACCGGCAGAATAAGATTGTCCCTGCCTCTAGCCCTGCTTCTTGGTGGATTCGGTTTGCTCGCTTGTTTTCAGTCATTTCATCTCTCCAATTAATCCCATATCTGAATCTCTTTCTCATCTCATTGTGTGATTTATGCTTATGCTAAAGAATGTTTTTCTCCTGACATGCTATCCTCCTCCTAGAGCATGCAGGGAATCATTGATTATCCTTGATTGATTCATTCATGGCCTTAGTTGGGGCTAAAAAACCAAGCCACTGAATAGGAGAAGTATGGGATGAGGAATGAAAGAGGGACCCCATCTGTTACTCCCCACAATTTTCAGAATTAATCTTCCTTACTTTATGTTCTTTCTCCTATTCTCCGGTTTACACTGCTTAAGTGAAAAGAGAAACTTGGTCATCATTACATTAATTTCAATTTCTTTCTGATCATCTTGCCATTTTAACATGATTTGTCCCATTTTCTCTCCCAGATGATGGGATTGTGTCTTCTGAGAAAAATGACTAGCAACTTCAGAACCTTAAAATGTGCATCCACCAAACAAAGCTATCTGTAAATACATTGTTTGTTTTGAACAAACCTTCTGTTCTGGTTCTATTTGATTAACAAGAATAATCAAACATCTAAATAAAAACCATTGTCTGTTACCACTGGAGAGTGTCCAACTAGTCATAGACAGCTTGGAAGGCTGGCAAAAGGCAAGATGCATTGTGCTGGGGGACATCCAGACCAGCATGGAGGGACCTCTGTGCCATCTGCCCCCACCCCTGATGCTGGGATCCTGGTCCAACCATCTCCATCTCATTAGAGAAAAATTCTTACAAAGCCAGAAGATGGGATTTAGCGGCAGCTCCCAAATTTGAAAACTGCAGAAAGTCTCACATCGACAAGGCCAGCTTTTAGAAACACCTTGAGTGACCTCCTGTCTCTCAGGTACAAAAATGCCTCTCAATCCTGCATCTTCCCTCAAGGGTTAAGTACGCATTCTCTGTGTTTTACTTTCCCACACAATGAGGGAAGCCCTTTCAAGTTAAAATGTGTGTGTTCCCCATGCAGAGTGCTGCAAGATATTATGTGCTAATTATTTGTTGCTTTAGAGCAAAGCAGGCCCACTGAGGAGCTGGCCCTTTTATGATATTTGTAGAGCTGCATTTTCCAAGAAGCAAAGTTCAGCAGGAAAAAAAAAAAAGATCTGAAACCCTTTCTTCACAAAATGAGAAATATTTCTGACTCCCTATTTAATGACAACATTCAACTGTTTCTTTTCCATCTTTATTTCCCCTCTAAGGTTCAGCTTATTGGCTCATTATGTGCCTGGAACATGAAGGATGACAAGGAGGCAGAATTCTGGCTCAGCAGTTTCAGAACCCAGCACCCACTTGCTCAGCCCTCCTCCCACCTTCTCTGCCGCTTTCCTCTCCTCTCCCCCCAGCTCTCCCACCTCCTGCTGCAGATCTCTTGCTGCTGCCTGGCAACCGCTCCACAGGCGATGTCACACAGGATTGCTTATTACAGCTTCAGAGAAATAAACAGGAGGGAAAAAATTCTTGCTGTTACATTAGAACTGTTATGTACAAGTGCACCAAAGCCAGGTAATTCCAGGAGTGATATTATAGTAGAATTTTGCACCACTGTGCCTAGGTCTTTCCTTACAAATGAGTAGAGAGAAGGGTGGGGGAGGGGAGGGAGGGAATTTTTAGACAGCTCTTAGCTAGCAGTGTATTAAATATATCCATTCTGTTGGCATAGACCTCAAACATAACTATTTCTGAGCTTTAAGGATTTTAGCAAGACATTTTACAGTTGTCATTTAAAAAGGGCAATATGCATATGCAGAGCAGCGTTCACTTGCTTATCCTTATAATCGTGACTCCTACAATGAGAGTGTAGATTTAAGGGTATCTCATCCAGTTTCTGGGAAGCTAGCTGGAACCTGTAATATCTTCAACATAGTTTATCTGCTAATCTGAGGGTCCTTTGTTCTTTCAAACGTTTACTTATTCATTGTTTCCAGTAACTGACAATGATTGAGAACATTCTTTGTATCCAGGAGCGGATATGATGGTGAGCAGAAGTAACCTGGTGGCCTTCCATGGATCACACTATGACACAAAAAACTGGCCATTAAACAAAACAAAACAAAACAAAACAAAACCTCTGCTAAAGGATGAAAGGAAGAGAGGATGAAAAATGGAAAAGTCTGTTCCATTTTTCACTGAGGATTCTATGCCTCTCTGGGACAGAAATAGTTCTATATCAGGATTTCCTTTTGTGTCCTATTTATTAGCCAAGCAATGGAAGGAAGCAGGTTTCTTCCTAACTTAGTTTCCTGAGCATGATCTACAGATAGCATAAACATCATTTGAAGTATATCTGATCCAGAAATCAGAACTCACCTTTAACTGGATTGTCAAACCCTTTCATGTTCTGTGGTCTTTTGTGGGCCTGAGTCATTGAAAGGAGTGAGACTTGCCTGTTTGCTGGGGCAAGTTAAATGTAAATTGTAATGAAGAACCAATCCTTCTCTAACTCCCCTTGCCCACAAACCAGTCTCAAAGGCATGGGTCTCCCCAGGGCCAATCAGTATTGGAGAATGTAGGGAACCTTAGGTGTAGTGGGACCCTGATAGAGTAGGATAGGATGGTGTTTGGTTTTAGAAGGGCTAATTATTGGCAACTAGTAGGTGTCTAAGATAGAGGTAAGGAAAGTCAGTACATAATCATTGGTATGATATTACATTAAGTAACCACTACCAAGAAAAATTAATATCATGAGCTGGGCTAAAGTGTCAGGTAACTGAAGTTCCACAGCTCTGGGTTAGGATCAATTTTCAGACAGCAGGGGTGGATATAGAAGGAAGAAGCAGTCAGGTGTCCCGGCAGGCAAATTGGTCTAATGCTGATGGTGCAGATGGGAGGCTTTGGCTTGATACCCATGTCAACATCCAGACCAGAATATTTACACCCCAGACCAAGGGGTACAGTCTCAGAACCTCTGACTATGTATAACCCCTCCTCACCCCTAGGATTCAAGTTTGGAAACTAGATGGGACTCCTCCCGGAGGGTAGGGCTTCTGGTACTCCTAGCTTCTGGTGTAGGACACTTTGGACAGACAGCAGAGAGGTGAAGTCAGGTGGACTGCTAGCACAGAGTCTAGGCAGATCATCCAAGGCACAGGCTTTGATCAGACAGACCCGGCTTTAATTCCAGTTCTGATATTTAATGGCTATATGAAATTGAGAAAATTACTCAAGGTCCCTAAGCCTCAGTTTCCTCATCTGTAAGCTTTTTATTAACGTTAAGTAATAACTCTTTGATAAAAATGACTATTACAATGCACATGATCTAAACAGGTACTCATGGAAACCTCTTGCCATAATATAAAAGCAGAACTAAGATGCAATTAAGTTGTTCCATCTAAATTTATAGAATTGGAAAATTGTAAGTGCTATTAATAACATTGAGATGTGACACTTTCAATAACTAAAATTGCAGAATATATGTCAAACCCAAAAAATATTTTTCCTCTATCCCCTGCCTAATTCCCAGTTTGCCTATCACGTCACAATAGGTGTACATGCTACAAATATCCATGACCTTGCTTTATTGGCTAAAACTCTTAGTCAGATCTCACTCTGTATAACCTGGGAATTAAAGGGTGAGGGAGTGGCTGGCTGACCATGACATTGACCATAGCAGAGGTCTCTACTATTACCATCACAGCTTATTTCTCTCGCACAGGTGATAAACTGTATAGAGTTGATATGGTCAGGAGGTTGTATTTTTCTTGACTTCTAATGGCAAACTATTTTAGGGTTTTGACCAGGAAATTGCATCATCTTATGCATGTTTACTTTTTAAATCACTTTGTTGTCTGTAAAGTACAGACTGTAGAGGGAAAAGAGGGTTATTTCAGCAAGCAGTCTACGCGAAGAGATGGTAGTAGTTTGGGTAAGGGGCACATCAGTGGACACAGAAGGACGATTTCAGGATATATTTTGGCAGAAGAGATGGAAGGACTTGTACTATGTATGGAATATGCAGGGAAAAAGGAATCAAGAATGCCCATATGATACCAGTTTGACCAGTGTTAGCACATCTTATTAAAACAGGGAGTCTGGAGAAAGTCCACTTTTGGAGCAGGTATCAAAAGAGTTCTTGTTTTGTCATAATAAGTTTATAAAATCTTACAGATACTGAGTCAAATTTGGGGTAACTAATGAACAAACAAACAAACAAAACTCATAGACACAGACTACAGCATGGTGGTTGCGAGAGTGGGGAGGCAGCAAAGGGTGCAATGGGTCAAATACACGTTCACAGAAGATTTGACTTTGGGTGATAAATACACAATGCAATATACAGATGATGTGATAAAACTACACCTGAAAATGATATAATTTTATTAACCAATGTCACCCCCATAAGTATAACTTAAAAATTTTTTTTAAAAAACATTAGGTATAATAATCTGGAGGTCAGAGCCCCAAACTGCAGATAAAAAAAACTTGAGAATCGGCAGTGTTACCTATGTAATGCTGTGAGAATGAGGAGTTCTCTCAAGGATGGAATTTCCCTAGAGAGGAGAAGATGGGGAATTGAACATAAACAACTCTGACAGTTAAAGGACAGAGAGAGAAAGAGGTGCCACTAAAGGGGGCTGAAAAGGAAAAGTCGATGAGGCAGGAAGAAAATGAGTGCAGAAAAAACTGGAAGCCAAGTGAATGTTTTGAGCCTTAGATCAGGGTGTGTAGTGACGGAGACGGCTGCTCGGTAGCATGAAAGGAGGCTCAGTGCCAAGCTGTGGGACGTGAGTAACTTGTATGCATTTTGTATTGTAATAAATGAAAGACATGTGAAAGGTACAAGTGAACTCTCCCATAGGACCTCCAAAATGGGGAAATCAGCTATTGAAACACCCTGACAAGCAGTGACATAAAATGCTGTTTTCCCTAAGGAACTGAGACATGTTCAAAAGCTGGTGGATTTCCTTTCTTTTTTTTTTTTTAACTTATATTTGCAGCAAATCAACATCACCAAACAGCTTACTGAAAAGGGCAAAATAAAATATGCTGATTAGACCTGCTCGAACTCCTTGGCATTTGGGAGAGGAAAGGTTAAAGTTTAACAAGTGGTAACTGAGAGAATATTCTTAGATTTCCAGTAGGTAACACAGCAATTTAAACCACACAAAGAAGAAGAGGTGGCAGAACAAAAGGCATATTTCAAGTTGTGGTGAATTGTGTTTTTCTTGTGCTCACTAGCTCAGAGACTTCACAAAAACAATGACACCTGGTAGACAGGAAAAAAAATTGCCACCCTTGTTTAGTATTTATCAAGTGCCCAGGATGAGAGGCATTTAGGGCACTTACAAACTGGGTGACATGGAAAGTCGTGAGGCTGATTCCACATTGCATTTGCGGTCAAACTTTGTATGACGTCTTCTCCTTGACTTTAGCTTAGAAGACATCTAGAAATACATGTCCCATACACAGTGTTTTTATATCCATGAAAACAAGTCATGGATCAGTTTTATGATTCATTTTGACTTTTTGTTGACATTTAATTTAGTTCATTCGTGGGTTTTTTTTTAATGTGCTAGCAGATTTGAAGTTAATCTCACAAAGGAAGCCTGCTGCTGGCCAGGCTCTGGAGCTATATATTTTTTTAATCCATCTACTCTGAGTTTTAGGGAGGATTTTCTCTGTGAGAGTTTGGTTCTATCTATTTTAAGTTAGTGAACAACTTATTTACAAAACCAATAATAAAACTTCACTTTATGGGAAATGGAGCCATGAAAATAAGGGACTGTCTATACTGGCAGGTTGATGAAACAGATCAATCTGAGCCCTGCAGCTGTGTTGGGTTAAGGCATTTAGTAAAGTTGATGTCTTCCTTTTTCTGATTTATGCCCTCTATTGTTAGGGGTCCTTTCCAGTGATGGGCTTGGGTTAGATTCATTTGCACTTTCTGAAGATACAGGAAAGTATGATTATCTTCACTGATGGAAGGGAACACAAAGACAGGCAATTCAAAATGGTGACCAACTCCCAGAATCAGTCCTCGTTGGCTTTAGGATATGTTTTGTACTTAAGTTTGGATTTGGGTGTGTCTTATTGTCTGGAAATTTACTTCAAAGAGAATAATGAAATGACACAGTGAAAACTTGGCTCTCTTTGAGCTGGGAAACTCTCCAGTTTTCCTATCCTAACCTTGTCCATTCAGGAAACAGACATGACCTTGCTCAAAGCTTTGTCTGAACAACAACAACAAAAAAATCTTCGCACTGATACTTTGTATTTCAAAAGACTTTCTCACAGAGAATGAGTTCCCCTAAGGCCACAGCAATAACTAGGCAGAGTGTTTGGTAGTGCTTCTGATGGGATGACCCAGTGGAGAGACAGCTGCCCGCCCGTCTGCTGGATAGGACTGAGGAAAAATTCCAAGGGGCACGTGACCTCCCCCCATGCAGCAAGTATTGTCCTGCAAGGCACTATAGCGTAAGCTCAAGTTTATATATAAATTGTATCTCTTACTAATTCTGAAATCTCTAGAAAAATACTTCATTTGACCAGTGTTCTCATCTATACAAATGGTACGGCATGATCTTGTTGGATAGATTAAATGAGCTAATACTCAGTGCACATTAGCTATTTTTAGAATCTGTGGACTAAATTTAAAAGTGCCTCTCACACAGAAAAATCATACTGTTTTACAAATACATTCAGATGCAGTTGTGCTTAGTAAAATGCAATGTCAACTAAAAACATTGCTAAATTCCCATATTTGGCAAGGAAATGTTAAATAACTACCATGTACTAGGGATTCTTACTCGCTCATTTGTTCATTTTTGCCACTATATATTTTCTCAAACAACTGGTCTTGAATGAAAAATTGCCATTATTTGAAAGCCCATGCAATTTATCACATTCTACGTTACCTTGAATAACAACTGCATGTAATACAAGAAACAATCGGATCCTATGTGGGAATGCGGAAAGCAGAACTATAAAATGCAATTTTCATACAAATGGGGACATTTGAATATAACTTGGAGAAGAGAAGCTATTAGATAATTATTGTTACATCTTTAAATTGTGATAAAGGTATTACAGTTACATTGAACAATGTCTTTATTCTTAGAAGATTCATGCTGAAACATTTAACAGCAAAGCATCATGATGTCTGGAAATTATTTTCAAATGGTTCATAAAAATAAAGAGAATATGGAAAAATCTGAACAGTTTTTAATCTAGGTGAGGGGTATAAAACTGATCATTGTCTCATTCATTTATCTATGTATATATAATGATTTTCTTAATAAATTTTTGAGGGAAAATGGATGAAAACATGGGCCATGTACATTTTTAAGAGTTCTATATGAACATGGAATAATCTATTTCAAGTTAGTCAGCTGACAGAAGCAAACTGAGGCTCGACTGGTTAAGTGATCTACCAAGATAACGAGATAATATCAGAGCGAGATCCCTTTCCAGCAGAGAATGTAGCAGTACTCAGAATCTACACCGCTCCATTTGCCCCTGTCGACATTTAAGAAGTGGTGCCTTCGATCACAAGGGAGACACAGTAAGAGGGTACAAAAGGATCAATATGAATCTATTCACACTAATGGAGAAACAAGTAAGTATCCTCTTGTGATGGGAAGGCAATAGTGTCATCCTCTTCTAATATAAGGGCCAGTAGAATTTTATTCACCACAGAGGAAGATAGTAGCTACTGAGTGCTGAAAGTAAGTGAACCTGAGAGGGAAATACCAACAAATATGGCAACATTGTTAACACTGAAGTTAATGAAATATATTCATTTTGTGTTACCATGCAGCATAATATCCAACTAAAATTATAACTATTGTCACAGGTCAAGAAATGAGTTTGTATTGTTGAAACCTAAATGACGGTATTTTTCTAGAAGGTATTCAGGAAATTTCAAAGCAGTAATGGAGGATCTTTATGACCTTTTTTAAGTAAAATTATGAAAAGCATCTATTATGTATAACTCAACTAGAAGGAACTTCCAATAAGCCACATTGGGATAACAGACACATTCAATCTTTATGGTGGAAAGGCAAATTACAGTACTAATATTTACTAAAAGGAAGTATAATGCCACGAGGTTTAGCATGTATTAACCCCCCACAAACTTTAAGTCTAGAGGCCAATATTTTCAGCTGCCCAGACAATTTTCCAACACCACAGGTCCTCTTTCATTTCATCCACTCAGCACAGCACTTGGAGCTTGGCTTGTTTCCCCACCCCTCTCATTTCCAGGCTAGCTTGTTAATTTGGAAAGGAAGGCTTGGTTCGAGGCTACTGCATACAGTTATTACCCTGCAGAAATTCAAGTTCCTATACCATCGAAGATACAGACACGGTCTCTATATCACATGCAGTAAAGCAGCAGAGAAAACTAGTAGGTCGTGTCTCACCATGTGCAAAGAAAGAGCACACACCACTCCATGCTAGTCATGGTCTCTGGTTTCATATTCACAAATAGGCCAATGAAATTCTCACTGTCTGGTGACTTGCAAAGTCAGTTAACCAAAACATACCCTGAATTGAAGACTCCATTTAATTGATAGCCAGAATATAATGGCTATCATTTTTAAGAGATGAATATAGAAATCTTTTTAAAATCACACACACATACACACACACACACACACACACACAAACAATTTTTTTCCAGCCTTCCAAAACACACATGTATATTTGCCTCTCGGTAGCAATAAGAAAGAAATGCCATAACAGTTTTTTTTTTTCCAGTAAACTATGTCCACCTTGTCCCAATATTCATTCAAATGGCTCCATGTTGTAGACAGATATCTCCTGGACTATGATCTTGTGTAGAATGTGGATGAATTTAAAAATAATTACATGTCCAGAATCTTGCTTAACCGGCAAAATAGAAGATGCTTCTTGGACTCTATTCTTTGTCATTTAATCAGTGGCACTTTGGTGACATTATGTAAAAAATTAATTTTATATAATGTAAGTTTACATCCCAAACAAGTCACATAAAAATGTAAAACACTCATTTTTTTTTGTCTCAAATTGGTTACTAATTCAATATATTTTACATTAAAGAAATTAGAAGAAGGCTTTCAAACATAGTTCACGGAAAATGTGTCTGTAGTGACATGATTAAAATTAAATACATCATATACTATTTTTCATCCAATTGAACAAAATGAGAAAGGCTTCCATTTTTAATCACCCACTATAGGATACCTATCATGCAAACATGTGGGAGCAATGGCATGTTTTCTGCAAAGATCTCCAAGCTGAATATGGTATTTTGGCTGGCAGTACAATACTGCACAATGCAAGCGTTCTGCAGTGTGTCAGCAGTTCAAAGCAATGCCCTGTTCTCTGGATCACTTATCCATTATTACTTCAGACAATGAGTATCTGATACAAAATAAAAGTGATGGATGCCAAGTGAACTGGTGAGTGTGTTCTGAGTAAGAACAAACGAGAAAGACACTGTGGTTCATTGCCTGATGAAATTACTTTTGGGTATTTAAATACATCTTACATTATGTTACGCGTGGATTGTTGATTTGAACTCTGGAGACCAGCTCCAGAAAATTAACTGTTTCTACCCCATGAACATATTATTTAAATCCCCTAAATTTCATATTGGAAATGATTATTCAATAAAGTTCCTGTTACAATACTTGAGGCATCAATATTTTACAAGCAATCTTTAAAAATCCACCTGGCTGTCATTACTATCATCTCTCTCTCTCTCTCTCCCCCTCTCTCTCCCTCACTCTCTCTAACAAGGGAAAAAAGAACAAAGATCAAAACAGCAGATATGTCTTCCAAGATACACTATAATGTACATTCATCTTTGAATTTGAAAGAGTGAATTTCGGATAGAAAAATAATTCATCATTTTTTGGAAGAACAATTTTTTAATAGACCTATGCTCTTTGGGGCATTTGGCTGGGTAGAAATGACCTGCGTCCTGCAGAGGAAACCACGCAGCTGACTCACATGGCACAGCGCTCATGTTTATGACCCCATGTTTTCAAGTTTATGATGTCCTCTGTAATCTTCTCCCCATCTGTCCAGTATCAAGTTTGATAATTGCACTTTTCTACTAAAAAAGTTCTCAGTGTCCATCTTACACATAAATCTTTCTTACAGATTGAAGATACAACTTCCTAGTTTTATATTCAAGGTCTACCATTATGGAGTTCTGTATGAAGACCCATTCTCTAAGGAAAAAGTAACTTGCATTTAGCTCAACTCTTGATCTGTAAACTGTTCTTAATTGTACCAATTCAGTGAACAGTTGAACTAAAATCTCCCCTGGACTTTGGGAGACTCTTCAGTAATTCACCTACATTGAGGAGAAAAAATTTCCTCTACCCTTCTAAATTTTTTTTGCCTGGTCTAAGGATTAAATTGACATGGGACAGATTAAGAGGAGAAAACAACTTCATTTAGTATGTAAGGGTCTCCGTAAGAACTTCATTTAGTATGTAAGGGTCTCCGTAAGAACACGGGCCTGTAAGCAGTCAGGCAATTGGAGCCTACATGCCAATCCAAACTAGGGAGAAGGGTGACGAGTTCGAACTTCAATGGGGAAGAAGGCAATTCTCCTGGAGATGGAAAATCAAATGTTCGCCATGCTGTGCAGAGACAACTGAACACAGAGAGGACTTTGGTCTCCAAGCCCTGCTAGCTTTCCGCTGGCACACCAATGTCATATTCTTCGTAGATATCTCTGATGATAGTCCTCCTCCCAGACCAAGCCCTTTATCTAAACACGTGTAGGCAGTAAAGGGGGAAGTAGAAAAGCTCTTCCTGGGCCTCTTGGGTCTCAATTGTCTTTAGTTCAAAATAATCTACAGGCTAGGGTGGCACATTCTCAGGAGACTCATTCTGAACCCCTGCACCTTCCCGACTTTCAGGGCCTTTCTAGGCACCTCCACAATCTTAGAGGAATGGAGGCAGGGCAGGATTCCTCTTAAAATACATCCCAACCTATATGATTCCCCTGAACTCTGCTCAATTGTTATGACTTTGTCATTAAGGTGGGGAATCACCTTTGAAACTCATTTCAGTATCAGATTTCAGGACATCATCTGTAAAATATACTAATAAACATGAATTTCAATAAGCTTCTCATATTTCGGATACTAGTCCCTTGAAACTTATTCTGAAAGAATAGATTCTTAAACCTATTTTTTAAAAAATGAAAGGACAAATTTGTATCTTTCATCCTCTCAATGAATGTTCTAAAGGGAGAAATATACTAACATTTTCAGCAAAAATATTAATAACGATCATAATGAGTAACTAATTAGAGCACTAAGGGGTAACTTAAGTTTGGGAATTAACTTGACAAGGGAATCAATACGTGATGAATGTATTTCTACTTGCCAATTCAAAATAAATTTCCTCGAACAGACTGAAATTCTCAAGTGTCAGATCTGTTAAGTACATTCATCTCAAGAGATAAATTATAATTAAACTATTATTAAATGTCCAGCTTGTCTAATTTTCTATTTAGAGCGAAATATTTTGCCTCTAACAAGCTAAAGCTAGAGAAAATTTGATAAATTTGTGTTGCAAGGATTTAAATGTGTTATGCTGAACTTTATAGAATTTATCTATCATGATCCTAAGGTTTATAACTTCTTGGTTATGCAAAATGAAGACTTGGGTACTAGATAGAAAAGCAGATATCTCTTCCAAACCTGAATTTGTTCACGGAGAGTGGTCCTGTAAAGAAAGAAAAGGGAGAACAAATCCCCAGTGGCAGACCTAAGAGGGGGGAGATTTCAGGGGGCTGAGTTCTGGAGCTATTCCAAGTGAGATGTGTACAGTAATCCTTCCCTGGCAACTCAAATCTTTAGTGAAATTTTTATGTTTGGCATGATTGCATTAGTGGAAAATGATGGTGATGTGCAAATATACATAGTTATTGAGAAGGAAGACCTAGCACACCATCATTTCTTACCCATCTCTTCCACTTCACGAAGTGCTAATTGAGTTCAGGGACTATGTGTTTTATTTCTATAGCCAGAGCCTTTTACACCAGGCCTAGTCCTCAAAAGGTGCTCAATAAATATTAGTTGAAATAATATATAAATAGATACATGAGGGTGGCATCCTGTAGCCTGCTTCCATTTTCTGTTTTTGCTGAAGGGGAGGTTCCTACTAACAGACGTGAAGGAACACCTCTATGCAGCAAAGTTGAACAGTGTCAGCTACAATACACAGTAAACATATCTTTCTCAGCTCCAATTTCCTGTCAGCTTTTCAGAACAGACAGATTGTCTTTCTCATTCAGGAGAAGTAGGAGGAAGTGGGGAGTGAACTTCACCCTGTCTAAACTATTCACCTTGTTGGATATTTGAGAATTATTAGATGGCTCAAGAGATGCCACACAAACAGTGTTGATTCTGCCTGATTGCTCTAAAATTTTTTTTTTTTCCAAGTGTTAGGTCTAACATCTGGCACCAGCTAACCTGAAAAAACAAACAAACAAACAATAAAATGTGTTTGGGGACCTGCAGGTCCAGAGATGAGGATAATTTGTAGACCCAAATTGTAATAGTACAAGGGGAAATGCTTTCATGTGAGTCACTGATGTGATCAAATAAAAATGAGTGAATACTCGCCAATTGCTAAAGCAATTTATCACTCAAAATGCATTCGAAATGTTAATTTTATCAGGGTGCAAGCTGCTAAAATGCAGCTAGTAGATCATTAAATTTCAATAGGGAATAGACTTCATATTTAACATAAACAGTCAAGTCATTTTGGCTGCCTGCATCTTGTGCCACATTTAGAAAGCCCTCTGCGTAACCATAGGAACGGTTTTGCTTAAGCACTATCGCTTGTGTAAATCCAATTCATTCTGAATTAGCTGAAAAAAAGGGGGAGGGTGGCGTGATTTGTTTCTGTCCATTGCTTCCCAAGTTGCCTCTTAGAAAATGTGAAGAGAAAAGTAAAAGT
>PVIA01008886.1:0-66785 GCA_004024845.1 Tonatia bakeri | reverse complement strand
TGTGTCATAAATTCTTTAGCTTCTACATTTCCCATACTATTCTTGCCCTCCCCCTGTCTATTTTCTACCTATTGTCTATGCTACTTATTCTGTATATCTTTTCTCCCTCTCTCCTCCTCCCTCTTCCCTGTTGCTAACCCTCCATGTGATCTCCATTTCTGTGGTTCTGTTCCTGTTCTTGTTGTTTGCTTAGTTTGCTTTTGTTTTAGGTACGGTTGTTACTAACTGTGAGTTTGAAGTCTTTTTTAACTGTTCATATTTTTAATCTTCATTTTCTTAGGTAAGTCCCTTTAACATTTCCTATAATAAGGGATTGGTGATGATAAACTCCTTTAACTTGGCCTTGTCTGAGAAGCACTTTATCTGCCCTTCCATTCTACATGAAAGCTTTCCTGGATAGAGCAATCTGGGATGTAGGTCCTCGCCTTTCATGAGTTGGAATACTTCCTTCCAGCCCCTTCTTGCCTTCAAGTTCTCTTTTGAGAAATCAGCTGACATTCTGATGGGAACTCCTTTGTAGGTGATTGTCCCCTTATCTCTTGCTGCTTTTAGGATTCTCTCCTTCATTTTTATCTAGGCTAATGTAATTATGATGTGCCTTGGCATGTTCCTCCTTGGGTCCAACCTCTTTGGGACTCTCTGAGCTTCCTGGACTTCCTGGAAGTCTATTTCCCTTGCCAGATTGGGGAAATTCTCCTTTATTATCTGTTCAAATATGATTTCAATTTGTTGCTCTTCCTCTTCCCCTTCTGGTACCCCTATAATTCAGATGTTGGAATGTTTAAAGGTGTCCTGGAGGTCCCTAAGACTCTCCTCATTTTTTTGAATTCTTGTTTCTTCATTCTTTTCTGTTTGGTTGTTCCTTTCTTCCTTCTGGTCCACTCCATTGATTTGAGTCCCAGTTTTCTTCCCATCACTATTGGTTCCCTGTGTGTTTTCCTTCAGTTCTCTTATTGTTGCCTGCATTTGTTCATATAATTTATGACCAAAATCAACCAATTATGTGAGCATCCTGATCACCAGTGCTTTGAACTGTGCATCTGATAGGTTGGCTATCTCTTGGTCACTTAAAAAAAATTGGTTCTGGGGCTTTCAAATATGTTTGAGCCATCTTTTTTCTTTTCCTTTGGTCTGGTTGCAGGTGTTGCGAATGGGCAGTGGAGCCTTAGGTGTTCACCAGGGCGGGGCACCCCAGTTGCTGGGTTGTGACATTGTATGTGGGGGCGGGGTCCAAGAGGGAACAATGGCACTTGCTCAGCTCTCCCTAGGACTCCAGTCCCCCCTGCTGCCTCCCACAAGCAAATTGGGCCCTTCTGGTGCTGGCTCCTGGGCAGTTGGGCCTGTGCACTTTCTCGGACTCTGTGGGCTTCCCCGAGTAGCCTCCTGTGAGGCTGAGAGAGTCTCCTGGCCTCAGCTCCCACAGTGTTTTTAGTCGGTGCTCTTAGGCTTTGTTTCCTGGCACTGGGTCCCTGGGTTGCATGGTCTGTGTTGCTGCCCGTTTTCACTTAGTTTGCGTGCGAACGTGTAGCTGCGGCGCACTGGGTCTGCTCGTTGCCTCCCATGCCCAGGGTCTGCCACTGGGCCCGTCAGCTGCCCCTGCGCTTCTGGGGTCCACCAACTGTTGTCTGCACCCTCCGTGCCCACCAGCCACCGCTCTTTCCTGCCCGGACCTCTTGACCCCTCTCTGTAGGCCTCCGACTCTTCCCCTCCTTACTGGTCTGGTTGTATGGTAGTCAGACTTCCATTTGGTTCATTTCTCTCTATTCTGGTTGTTTCTTGTTTCTCAATTTTTGTTGTCCTTAGTTTTGGTTGTGCAAGGAGGCACAGTGTGACTACCTATGCCTCCATCTTGGCCAGAAGCTGCTTCTACACTTTTTGTTGAAACTCATTTGGGCATATTTGTGGGGCTCCATCTCTGGGCTAAGCATTATTGAGATATAATTCACACTATAGAATTCACTCATTAGAATGTATATTCAATGATTTTTTGTATATTCCTAGAGTTGTGCAACTATCACCACAATTAATTTTAGAATATTTCATGACGCCAAAAAATAAACCAAAAGGGGAATATTTACCATCTTAAGAAAAACAAGTTTTTCTGAGACCTATGGCATATTAAAAAGTGTCTGTGGGTGCCCCAAAGTGGATAGCACAATCCTGTGGAGTATCAGAAGTCTGGTCACAGGCCTGGAGTGGTCAGTTCCTTCAGAAGTTCCCAGAGATGCTTTGAGAAGCTCCCTGCAGTCACAGCTGCCTCTCACAGCCTTACTTGCCTCCAGCATTGGGCCTAAACCCAATCTCCAGAGATGAGGTAAGATTTCTCACCTGAAGATGGAACCCTGCTGCCAAGCCTCTGCTTCACATCTCTACCTTCAGCAGGACCTTCATACTCTACCGCAGTCCAGGTGGTGTAGGCATGGAGCCTCCAGTAATGTGAACTTCTGTTTACAGCAACAGAATCCAGATGCAAGTTCAGCCCCCAACTCTCTGCAGCTTTCTCCCAGAGCAAGCCATCAGCGGGGATCACAGCCAGGTTTTTGGAATGGAGGAAACAACAACACAGGTGTTGCTCTCACTCCATACTTCAGGCACCTGCCAGAGCCCCTCACAAGTGGGTACACCTCAGGACCCTCTATCTCAGCCCTCAGACCCTCACGGGTCCTCTTCAGGGACCCAAGCTCCCTCCTGTGGAAGCCTGAGGCAGGTCACTCCCAGGAGTCTAGAGAGGGCACAGAGCTCCTCAGCACCAACACCACTGGCATTTTCTTTTCCTGCCTCTTCCATGTGGACTCTGCAAGGCATCCCATGAGTGAACCTCTGCTGTCCCCAGTGGGAGGGGCGTCGGGTGAGCTAGTTCGTATCAGTTGATGACACTGGGAGCTTGTGGGATAGGGTAAGAATGGACCTTCATGCTGTGGCCCTGAGCCCTGAGTAAGAGTTGTACAGACAGTGAACTAGATGAGTGCAGACAGGCAGAAGCAGCAAGTGGGAAGGTGCTGAGGTGGCAACCTTGCCTGTTTAAGGGATACAGAGGTCATTTCATTTCCTGGAACATGGGTTTTGGAGGAGGTAGGGGAGGGAGGGAAGCCTGCAAGGGCAAGTTGGGGCCAGAACCTTCCCTCAAGTATGGTGTCCAACCCGAGATCCAGGATGGCTATGAATGGGCCCCAACACAAAATCATAAATTTACTTAAAACCTTTTTTTTGGTGCTCATCAGTTTTCATTAATGTTTGTGTATTTAATGTGTGGCCCAAGACAACTCTTCTTCTTCCAGTGTGGTCTAGAGACGGCAAAAGGTTGGACACCCCTGGAATGTAGAGGGACATGATGCAGGGACTCAACTGCACCAATGGAGCTGGGGGGTCCGGGGGAATCTGTGTTCTCTGGAGCTGGCCTGCCACTGCTGCACACTCTTCTCTTTACTTTGGACACCTCCTCAGGGCACTCTCCCTCTGTCTGGATAGAACCCAATGTCTGGATCTGCCTGCCCTCTTCCTATTCTCTGCTCCACCCAGAGTGCCTTGAGAATACCCTCCACACCTCCCGGAGCACCCCCTGCACTTCACAGAGAAGCCAGCACTGAACTTCCTGCCTATACTGTTTCTACCCTCTGAGCCAGCCCTTAATAAGTTTCCTGGAATCCTATTTCAACCAACAGGAGTGAGACTTGCCCAATCCAATCAGAGCTGCACAGCTTTACCAACCAGAGCATCTCTGACTTTTGGGGGTAACCCAACAAAACCTGGAATTTATTTATAAAAAAATTGTGTATTTATTCTTACATGTTTAAACTTCAATTACCTTCAAAGTACTCTCCATTTGATGCAATACATCTATTGAAACATTTTTCCACTGCTCAAAACAGCTTTTGAACTCGATGATTTTGATGCCTTTTAGTCTTCTGCTTTTTGTTTCACCTCTTCCTCATCAGCAAAAAACACTTCCCTTTGAGGTCTTCTTTCATTCAGGGAAACAAAAAACAGTTGCAGGGGTAAGGTGGGGCACAGGGCTATTTGGTCAAAAACTGCTGAACACTCAGCGCAGTGTGGGCAGGTAGACTTGTAAATCATCTGTCCTGAAATGAGCAAATGTGTTAAAAGAGTCAAAAAATTCACTGAAGCCAAATGCAGCCTTTCACAACAACTGAGCTTGTACACTGACATACATGGGTTCCTAGAACATTCACCTAGCCAAGGAAGCCTGTTCTACAAGGGGCCTGTCCTCCAAAAGATAATTCTGGGGTTTTCTTGAGCTCCCTTGTATTCTGACCAATCAGGACAGTGCCTTTTGAACCAATCCAACTACAAGGATTCAGAGCCCTCATTTGCATGAGGTGAAACCAGTCGGAGACCAGGGATGGGAACTTCTATCTATATAAGTCAGCTCCCCTTTAGCTCTGAGAACCTCTGAAGACTGCATCTCCCTGGCTAAGCTGAAACATCAAAGATGTCTTTCCTGGGAGGAACAAACTGGCACAAAATAGAGCATACCAAAGAACATCTGAGTTTACCAGCAAAGCACAAAGCAGACCATCAAGGAGCAAAACAGAGCTGTCTAGCTGGAGAAGGGCCTAGCCCCAGGGCTTCCTCGGGGCCTTGCTGTAGCACAATTGAACTGTTTTGCACTGAATAAAGTTTCCTTCACCACACTGCAAACTGGGGACTCCAGTTTGCACTGAATTGTTGCCAACCACAAACCATAGGTTGGGCATGGTTGACAGTGCCCACTGTTTGTGGAATTGGATGCCTGGGAGGCAAACCTATGCCCAGTCCTGAAGAATATCTTGGGGGAATATCCTAGGAAGATCTAATCCAGGTCCTTGATGTGGAGAAATGCAGTCTGCACTGTGAGAAAGCTCCTTCTCTCTCTCAAGAGGGGCCTCAGTTTCCCATAAAATGGAGATAGGCAGCCTGATATTTTATACACTATGTGAGCACTTGGGTATGGGGTTCCTCCCAGGCAGGACCAGAGAGCCTGACTCCCAGCTTAGTCCTCTTGGGGACTAGGAATGAGGACAAATATATTAAGGAAGGCTTCCTGGACAAAAAGGAAAGGATGTTGGACTGAAGGAGAGTGTTACAGGCAAAAGCCTGGAAGGCAAGCAAGTGAAGAGGGCTCTCTGTGGCCAGGTATGGAGTGCTCCAGGGCCGGGTTTGGAGTTAAAATGGAGATATCAGCCAGGCCCAGTAAAGGACCTTAGACTTTCTACCTGAACTTTAAGCCCTCAAAGGTCTGTGGAGCCTCTTCAAAGTTTAAACTTAGGAGACATAATTTTATTTTAGTAAAAGCATTCTGGAATGTTGAAGACTGGTAGAAGAAATAGAAGACTGATAGAAAACAAGGCAGAGGCAGAGGGATGTCCCCCAATTTAGGAAAACTGCCAATAAGGTCTGTGTGACTTGCAGTTATTACCAGTAGGGCCTGGGAGTGGAGACTCATGGTAGAATATTACAGAGGTGAGGTCCAGTGGGATGGGGTAGTTTGGCAGTGTGGTTCAATGAGGGAAAGAAGGGTCAAAGGTACATTCAGGCCTCCTAGAAGCATACCCAAGACCCTTCATGCTTATTAGGGAGATGGCTCTTAGAAAGCCCTGACTCGTGAAGAATAATCTTTGTGACCAAGGAAATTGTGTTTCCTCATTTCCTTTGGAGAACTAATATAAGCTCAGTGGGGAGAGGGACCCAAGCAGTCCTGCTTCCATGGTGGTTTCAGAATAAGTAGGTCAGAAAGTTCAGTAGAGTCCTCAACCCTGATATGAAGAGAAAGGAAAACCAAAAGAATAAAACAAAAAGAAAGGACACTGAAGTGGTTAACAAATCACACATGAGGTAGGCACATTTAACTGAGTT
Organism: Tonatia bakeri; assembly: GCA_004024845.1. NCBI lineage: Eukaryota > Metazoa > Chordata > Mammalia > Chiroptera > Phyllostomidae > Tonatia > Tonatia bakeri. The sequence continues at coordinate 60,932 of PVIA01008886.1, read as the reverse complement.
GCTTTTTAGACTCAAGACTTTTTAAAATTGCAATGTCAATGCATGTTCATTGTAGAAAAGTTTAAAAGCACAAAAAATTATGAGGAAAAATATTCATCTCCTTCTACTCAAATTCAACCACTTAATTAAGTTTATCATTTATCATTTTCCTTCCTATCTTTTTTTTTATATAGTTGTCAAAACTTTGACACACTGGTGGTTATTCATTAGTCCTCTCTTATCTGACATTTCACTTTCCTCCATAGTTAACTGTTGTCAACCATGGTCTGAAAATATTACATAGAAAATTCCAAAAATAAACAATTTGTAAGTTTTAAATTGCATGTCATTCTGAGGAGGGTAATGGAATCTCAGGCCATCCTGATCCATACTGCCTGGGAAAAAATATTTACAGTCATGCCTTATTTTATTGTGTTTCTCTTCATTGTACTTTTCAGACATTGTCTTTTTTAAAAAATTGAGAGTTTGTGGCAACTCTGCATTGAGAAAGAATATCAGTGTCATTTTTCCATCAGGCTCAGATGATAGCATTGTTTAGCAATAAAGTATTGTTAAATTAAGTACATTTTTTAGACATAATGCTATTACACACTTAATAGACTATAGTATAAACATGATTTTTACATGCACTGGAAAGTCAAAATTCTTGTCTTACTTTATTGTGATATCCGCTCTATTGAGTTGGTCTCAAATCCAACCTGCAATGTCTGTGAGGTTGCCTGTATATGTATGTGATATACCCAATGAGGAACTTATATCTAGTATGTTTTTTTTAATTTTACAACTCAATCATAAGAATGCAAAAATTCAATTTTAAAATGGGCAAAATATTTGCAGAGACATTTCTCCAAAGAAGATATATATATAGAAGACATCTTTTTATGTCTAGTAAACACATAAAAAGATGTTCAAATTAATCAATAAGGAATTACAAATAAAAAACCACAGTGAGATACCACTTTTCACACACTAGAATGGCTATAATTTTTTAAAAGTCAATAACAAGTATTGGTTAAGATGTGGAGAAATTGAAAACCTCATATACTGCATATAGAATTGTAAAATGGTGCAGCCACTTGGAAAAAGTTCCTCAAAATGTTAAACATAGAATTACCATATGACCCTGCAATTCCTTTCTTAGAAAAATTCTCCAAGAGAAAAAAACACATATTTTTGTACAAGGGATTGGATGTGAATGTACACAGAAGTATTACTTACAAGAGCCCAAAATAGTGAAAACAACCCAAATGTCCATCAAACCTGGTAACAGATAAACAAAATGTGGTATATATCCATACAAAAGAATATTATTCAGGCATCAAAGGGAAATAATTTCTATGCATGCTGCAACATGGATAAACCTCAAAAACATTATACACAGCAAAAGAAAAAAGACACAAAGACCACATATCATATGATTTGATTTATATGAAATGTTTAGAAAAGGCACATATCTAGAGACAGAACTAGAGGTGAGAGTAGGGAGTAAGTGGTCCTGAAGTTTCTTTTGGGGTGATGGGAACATTGTAAAATTAGATTGTAGTTATGGTTGCACATCTCTGTAAATATACTAAAAATCATTGTAGTGTACACTTAAAACAGGTGAATTTCGTGTTATGTAAATTATACCTCAATACAACTGTTTTAGTTTAAAAATTCTTTCATTCCACCTTTTTTCTCGTCCTTCCTTCTTTCATATATTTCTCTTCTTTTCTCCCCTTCCCTTCCCTTCTTATCTTTTTATTTTTCCTTTACTCTTTTGCCCAACTCTTAAGCACAGGTGAACATGTAAAACATAAATGTTCAGCAAGCATTCATGCTGCCAATACTCAGGTCAAAAAATTGAATATTTCTAGCCCCCCAGATGGCTCTCTCACACATACAGTACTTCTTCTCAAGCACAAACCTCTCCTTCACCTCTAAATACCAACTATCCTAGCTTTTATGGTAACCATTTTCTCACATTTCTTTATAATTTTAACACTAAATATGCATTCCTAAATACTTTGTATTAGTTTTGCTTGTTTTGAAATTTATTTAAATATTCATACATTATGTGTACTTTTGTGTCTAGTTTATTTCACTTAAGATAATGTTTGTAAGAATAGAGTCCAGAAACAGAGTCACAAAACTTCATTGATCTTTAATAAAATTGCCAAGGTAATTCAATGTAGAAATAAAAGCCTTTTCAACAAATGGTCAAAATACATAACCATCTATATACACCCCCCAAAAGAACCTTAACCCTTATAAAAATTAACTAGATCCCACTTACTACAGCAACAAGAAAAATAAAGTACTTAAGAATAAACCTAAATAAGGAGGTAAAAGACCTGTACTCAGAAAACTACACAACACTGAAGAATGATATTAAGGAAGACACAAATAAATGGAAACATATACCATGTTCATGGACTGGAAGAATTCACATCATCCAAATGTCCATATTACCCAAAGCAATTTATAGATTCAATATAATCCCTATTAAAATACCAATGACATATTTCACAGGTATAGAACAAACATTTCAAATATTGATATGGAACCATAAGTGACCCCAAATAGCCTCAGCAATTTTGAGAAAGAAGAACAAAGTAGGAGGGATCAAAATACCTGATACGGAACTACATTACAAGGACACCATAATTAAAACAGTCTGGTACTGGCATATGAACAGACACATAGATCAATGGAACAGAATAGAAAGCCCAGAAATAAACACATGTCTCCATTGTCAATTGACATTCAACAAAGGGGGAAGAAGCATAAAATGGAGTAAAAATAGCTTCTTCAATAAATGGTGTTGGGAGATTTGGACAGCTACATGCAAAAAAAATGAAACCCAACCACCAACTTATACCATAAACAAAATACACAAGGTGAATAAAAGACATAAATATAAGTCATGACACCATACAAGTGCTAGAGGAGATCATAGGCAGGAAATTTTCAGATATTCCAAGCAGCAATATTTTCACAGATACATCTCCTACAGCAAGGGATTTACAAGAAAGAATAAACAAACAGGACTACCTCAAATTGAAAAGCTTCTGCACAGCTAAAGAAAACATCAGCAAAATGGAAAGGGAACCAACTGTATGGGAAAATATATTTTGCAAATGATACCTTGGACAAGGGTTTGATCTCCAAAATATATAAAGAACTCACAGGATTTCACTCCAGGAAGACAAACAACCCAATTAAAAAATGGGCAAAGGACTTGAACAGACACTTCTCCAGGGAGGACATACAGAGGGCCCAGACACATATGAAAGGATGCTCAGCATCACTAGCCATCAAAGAGATACAAATTAAAACCACAATGAGATACCACTTCACATTAGTCAGAATGGCCATCATAAACAAATCAACAAACAAGTGCTGGAAAGTTTGTGGAGAAAAGGGAACCCTAGTGCACTGTTGGTGGGAATGCAGACTGGTATAGCTACTGTGAAAAACAGTATGGAATTTCCCCAAAAAAACTAAAGGAACTACCTAAAGGGACTACCTAAAACTAAAGGGAATGCAGCAGTTCCACTGCTTGGATGATACCCTAAAAATCCCGAATCACCGATTCAAAAGAACCTATGTACCCTAATGTTCATAATAGCACAATTAACAATAACCAAGTGCTAGAAACAGCCAAAGTGCCTGTCTGTAAATGAGTGAATCAAAAAACTGTGGTACGTTTACACAACGAAATACTATGCAGCAGAAAGAAAGGAGCTCCTACCCTTTGTGACAGCATGGATGGAATTGGAGAGCATTATGCTAAGTGAAATAAGCCAGGTGTTGAAAGACAAATACCAAATGGTCTCACCTATAAGTGGAACCTAACCAACAAAACAAACAAGGGAGAAAAACAGAACCGAAAACATGGAAATAAAGAAGAAAGTGACAATAACCAGAGGAGGGGGGATAACAGAGGGGGAAAAGGGTAAAGGTCATCAAGGAACATGTATAAAGGACTAATGGACAGAGACAACAGGGGTGGGGGGAGAACTGAATGTGGGAGATGGGGGTGGGTAGAGTGGGGAGAGTAATGGGGGAAAATGGGGACAACTGTAACTAAAAAACAATAAAGAAATAAAAAATAAAAATTAACTAGAAATGGATTATATAGACCTTAGTGTAAAGCCTAAAACTCCAAAATTTTAGATTAAAAAAAGCAACAGGAGAAAGAATCTTTGTGAGCTTTGGTAAGGCAAAATTTTTCTAGATAGGACACAAGTAGCACAAACCATTACAAATTTTTTGGATAAATGAATAAATGAACCATAGACTAGAAGAAAATATTTGAACAATATATAACTGATAAGTGATTTATATCCACAGTAAATAAAAAATTAAAACAACAATAAGATATCACCTCACACCTGTCAGAATAGTCATCATTAATAAATCAACAAATGCTGGTGAGGCTGTAGAGAAAAAGGAACCCTAGTGCACTACTGGTGGGAATACAGACTGGTGCAGGCACTGTGGAAAACAATAAGGAATTTCCTAAAAATACTAATAATCTAACTGCCTTTTGACCCAGTGATTCTGCTGCTGGGAGTATACCCTAAGAATCCCGAATCACCAATTCAAAAGAACTTAGGCACCTCTATGTTTATAGGAGCACTATTTACTATAGTGAAGTGCTGGAAACAGCCTAAGTTTGATCAAAAACCTGTGGTACATTTATACAGTGGAATACTATGCACCAGAAAGAAAGAAGGAACTCCTACCCTTTGCAACAGCATGAATGGAACTAGATTATTATGCTAAGTGAAATAAGCCAGGAGGTGAAAAACAATCTATGTGATCTTGCTTATAAGGGGAAGCTAATGAACAAAATAAGCTAATGAACAAAATCATCATGGAAACACAGAGCAGACAGTGACTAGAGGGGAGGGATAATGGTAGAAAGGAAGGGAAGAGACTAGTCAAAGTGTTACAGAGCAGGAACGGGGGGGGCCCGGGGATGATGATGCTCTTACTGAAAGAGACTCAGGTCCGTCTTGTCTGCCGCCTTAAAGGAAAGATATCTCTCAATGCCAGAGATTCGTGAAAAGGAAAGGAAACGTTTATTTAGTGCTATACAAACTTAAAGTAGTGACCTAATGTCTTTACCAAATCCCAAAGTCCCTTAAAACACCCACAAACACACACAGTCCTTCCTTCCCCCTTTGCCTAGTCTGGGGTACCGTATCTCAGGAAAGGAAATAGAAGTCCAGTCTCAGGCAGTGTCTGGTTCTTCCCAGTAATCCGTGCTCGGCTGGTAGGCCTCTCTTGGTTCTCGGCACCATCAGCTGTGTCGCCGGAATCTCTGCTGAAGCTGTGTGATGGTTCCCCCTACTACTGCTGTGGGGGAACCCACTCTGGCAAAGGTGCATGGTCCTCTCTCCACTGCCCCAGCCACGTGGTCCTCTCTCCCCCAGGACCACAGGAGTCCTCATTCAGCCAAAAGCCGCATGGTTCTTCTTCACAGAGATGCAGGAGCCCGGTACTCAGCCAAATTCGCGTGGTTCTCTCCTACAGGGCTGCCGAGAGCCCTGTACTCAACCAAGTCCGCGTGGTTCTTCCCTCACAGGGCTGTGAGAGCCCTGTATTCAGCCAAATCCGTGTGGTTCTCTCTACAGGGCTGCGGCGCCTGGGCTTTTAAATCCCGCGCCAATCTTCCTCTGCAGCCCCACTTCCGACTCCTCCCACACTTGGCCACACCTGCCCTCAATCTGCTATCCTTTCCAGCTTTTCTGGTCGCCATCGTGGGTCTGGGCAAGTGTGGCCCCATGCCATGGAGCCAATCATCTCCAAGCTCCCACGCAGGCGCTGCAACTCGGGGGACCTGCCCCCCCCCCCAGTTACATCTTGGTGGGGAAGTTACCTCCATCTTCCTGGCTCAGAGCAAGGCCATAGCTATTTAACATATCCATGCAGCCAGTCAAAGGCTATAGTTATGTTAAATGTCCACACCCCAGAGGTTAGCTGCAGAGCTGTTGCTATGCAAAACAGTTCTCAATGGGCCTGCTCCATTTGTCCCTTTCCCCCACCCACACCTGGGGGGGCGGGGTAGGACATCCTAGTATTTTCTGAACACCTTGAATTCTGGACCCCATTTTAAATGTCCATTTGGGGTCCCCCCCTTGGCCGCACCCTGTAACAAAAGAACATGTATGAATGACTCATGGACATGGATAACAGTGTGGGAAAAGACTATGGGAGAGGGGCTGGGATGGGTGGAGTAGGGCAAAGGGGGGAAAGCAAGAATTCTCAAAATTTAATAGTAATTCCAACTAATATGTCTAAAATTAAGAAACCTGACAATACCATGTGTGAGTGAGTATGCAAAGCAAATGCTACTCATGTACATTCCTGGTGGGAGGAGAAAGTAGTACAAACACTTTGGAAAACAGTTTGGCGGTTTATTATAAAGCTGGACACACATTTATAGAACCCAGTGTTCTCATTCCCAAGATAATTGAAAACATATATCCATACAAAGTTCAAATATTTATAGGAGTTTTATTCATAATCATGAAAAACTGGAACTAACCCAGTATCTATAAATGGTAAATGAATAAACAAATATGGTATACCTCTATACCATGGAGGAATGAGAAAAGGAATGAGATGATGATACTCATGTGACAACATGGATGAATCTCAAAAAACATACTAAATGAATGAAGTAGTATAAAAAAGGCTATAAGCTGAAGGACTCCATCAGATTATGAAAAAGGCAAAACTACAGGAACAAATCAGATCAGTGTTTGCCAGGGCCTGAAGTAAGGTTATGGCATTGACTTCAAGGGGCAAGGGAGAACTTTTGGGGTCATTAAAATATTCAGTATCTTGACTATGGTGGTAGTTACATGATTCATTTGTCAGATCATACAACTGTACACATTTTTTTGTGGAGAATTTAAACATCAATAAATTTGACTTTAAATAATATTCATTCCTGTTATTTTGTGTAGCTATCATTCCTAAATTATTTCTTTGGATTATGTCACTGTATTTATTTTATTATTTAATGAGTATTGAAGTGTTTATCACTGTGGGATTACAAATAATTCTGATAACTCTTTTATATATCTCATGGTGCATGTGCATGCAATTCTGTGAAATACTTAGGAGTAAAATTACTGGGTTATGAAGTCTGACTATAATTCAACTTTAATAGACAATGTCAGACTTATTTTATGAACTGATTGTAACAATTTATACTCTCACCAGCAGTGAATGAAAGTATCACTTGTTCCACACCTTTGCCAACAGTTGGTATTGTTAGTCTTTGTTCCTTTTAAATACCCAACATAAAGAATGTGTAATGGTATCTCATTGCGCTTCTGATTTGCATTTCCCTGATAACTAATGATATTTAGCACCTTCTCTTAAGCTTATTGACAACTTTTATTTCCCCTTTTGTGAACTGCCTATTGGGAGTGTCTTGTTCATTTTTTTCCCTGGAGTTTGTCAGTCTTTTTTACTGATTTGTAGTAGTCCTTTATATTCTCTCTTTGCTGACTATGTGTGCAGCAAACATCTACTCAGGAGCTTACTCTATCGTACGTGATCGGTGTCCTTTGATGAAAATAATATAGTCCAACTTATCACTCTTTTCCTTTTTACTTGGTGTTTTGAGCCTTAAGAAGTTTTCTAACATGAGGTCAAACTGATCTTCTCCTTTATTAAATTCTAAATGTTTCATTATTTTGATGTCAACATTTATACTTACAATCCACCTTAAACTGACTTTTCTGTATAATGTGAGGTAAGGGTTAAGATTAGTTTTCATCCATATGGCTAGTCAATTATACAAACATAATTTAAAAAGCCATTTTCCTCCTCTGCTCATAAACCAAGTATCCATGGGCATTTAAGCTTGAGTTGTTTTCTACAGCATTAACTCTTGAAAGACAGATTGGCTGGATATAAAGTTGTTACTGTTTGCTTACTTTCATTAAGATGGCCTGCCTTTTTGTGACCTAGGTGAACCCTGAGTTTATTTTTAAATAGTGCTCCATTGATACCTTGCTTTGTATGTTTCTTTTGGAAAGGCTGATGTCAGTCTAATTATCTTGCCCTTATAAGTTGTTTAGTCTTTCTGGACCCAGAAGCTCTGAAAATATTTCATCTTTAAAGTCTCATACTTTTACTGATTTGTCTTAGAGTTGAACACTGTAAGTTGATTTTATATGTGGTACCCAGTGGGCCTTGCAATCAAGTAAATTCAAGCATTAATTTAGCTCAGGAAAGTTTTCTTGGATTATAATTTAAAATAGTTGTTCTATTGTTCTGTTTTTCTTCCTCAGGGTTCCTAATAGCTGTATGTTGGCTCTTCTTTGTCTATCTTCTATTTAAGCCATTTTCTCTCTGGTTCTTTTTTACTTTTAGTCTTTTAATTTTTTTTTGGTTATGTTCCTGCTTTTCTTCGATATTCTTTATAAAGTTTTAGTTTGACTCTATTCCTCCCTTAGCACTTCTGAACTCTAGACTTCATTTCTGATTGACTCCTTCCCTGAATCCAATAAACCCTTATTTTATTTATTTTTTATTTTTTCATTTTTCTTAGTTTTGAATTTCTGACCCAATGTATTTTTCAAATCTTTATGTTCTTGTTTTAGGTTAATACAGATTGGAATGTTGTGTTACAGTTTTCTCCTGTTTTGTCGTTTTAGGGAGGTTTTCATCAATTGAAATATTCTGATTTTCATTGTACCTTTGTATAGATGAAAGCTGATTATGCTTATGCATTCTATGACCAGGACTGGTGGTGACAGTGGCATTTTACAAGATTCCTACCCCCTTAACCCCTCCCTCTTCTATCAGTGTAGCTAATTAAATTTTCCTTCATAGATGGTTTGAGAGAAGGGCATATGTGTGAGAATTTCATGCATTTTATGACATTTTGGCTATTTTGTCTTCCAAGATTCTATATTTCCCTCTCTTGTTGTTCTCCTTTTACCATCCAGAATTCAAGTCATTGTTCTCCCTTTTCTAGCATTTTTTTGTGAGGATGTTCAAATCTATGGAAAAATTTAAATAATTTTCTAGCCACCACTTATATTATGAGTTGACATTTTATAATTCTTGCTTATGACATATTGGTGAAACTATCTTTCTAATAATCAATTAATATACTTTATTTTTATATATTTGAAAATAAATTGTCCACATCTGTACCTTTTGCCTTAAATACTTTATTATGTATATTATTAAATAGAGCTCAATATTTCTTTACAATTTTAATGTAACATATACTTAAAATGAAATGCACTAACATTTAGTTTACATTTACTAAATGTTAATAATTGTATACATCTGTGTAACACAAACGTCTATCAAGGTATAGAATATCACCATCACCCTAGACAGTTTCCTTATGCCTCTTCCTAGTAAATCCTCTATCCCATACTCATAGAGACAGCATTGTTCTGATTTTCCCACCATGGATTAGTTTTACCTGTTCTAGAATTCCATATAAATGGAACCATACTGTTTGTAGTCTTTTGTTTAGGCTTATTTCAGTGTAATGTTTTTGAGATTGATCCATTATTTTTATTTTATCAGTAATTTATTTTTTTTACTTCTAAGTAGGGTTCTGTTGTATGAATACAGCACATATTATTTATTCTCTGGTTCATGGACTTTGGGGTTATTTCTAGCTTGAGGCTATTAGAAAATAGTTTCTGTAAATGTTCTTGTGCAGGTATTTTTGCATGTATTTGCTCTCTTTTCTATTAGGTAACTATGAGGGGTGGAATTGAGCTCTACATACATTTCAGAATCAGCTTGTTAACTTATTCAAAGTATTTGTATATCTAGCCAGATATACCAATTTTATATATCACCAATTTTATACTCAGTTACTTTGGGTTTTAGATGATTCTTTTTCTAATATTTCCGGTTATTCCCACTTCCTTGTTGACCCAACTTTTATTAATGCAAATTATATTAAAGTTATAGGCACTTGCTCTTAGGGTAACCCTGTCTTTCCCATTTGCTTACCACTTGCTATTCCTAGCTTTAATTTTAACTCATCTAGGGAGAGGTAATAGGAAGGTGGGATGTTTCAGGAACAAAAAAGCAATAAAGGTATGCTACATTTAGAATATAGTTGTTGTTTTTTTTTAGCATTTATTCCACTTGACTGCTAGAAGCAATGTCAGTAAACTGTAAAAATCCAGTATATAAAGCAAATATTTACTGAATTTAGGCTATTTTTTAAAAAAGAAAACAGTATGGAATTTCCTCAGAAAACTAAAAATGGAACTGTCTTTTGACCCAGCAATTCCACTGCTGGGACTATATCTAAGAAGCCTAAAACACTGATCCATAAAAATCTACACACCCCAATGTTCATAGCAGCACAATTTACAATAGCCAAGTGCTGGAAGCAACCTAAGTACCCATCAGTAAATGAGTGGATCAAAAAACTATGGTATATTTATATAATGGAATACTATGCAGCAGAGAGAAAAGAGCTCCTACCCTTTGAGATAGCATGGATGGAACTGGAGAGCATTATGCTAAATGAAATAAGACAGGCAGTGAAGGACAAATTCCGTATGATCTCACCTTTAAGTGGAACCTAATCAACAAAACAAACAAGCAAGCCAAACATAATCAGAGACAATGAAATTAAGAACAATCTAACAGTAACCAGATGGGAAAAGGAGGGGGATAATGGGGGGAGGGGGGAAGGGTTTTCAGGAACAACTATAAAGGACATGTGGACAAAACTGGACAAAACCAAAAGGGGTTGGAAGCAGGGGAGGGAAGTGGGGATGGCTGGGGTGAGGTCATAGTGGTAGATGGTAAATGCAGACAAATGTACTTCAACAAAAATAATTTTTTAAAAAAAGAAAATTTTCATCTAAAAAAATAAAACCAAAAAATAAAAATGGAAGAGCTGATATTTTCATAGATAAAGGTGTAGAACATTATATTTCAATAGATTAATGGAAAAGGATCATGACCTTCATCATCATTAAAAGGCCCAGAATACAGGTGTTCAATCATAGAACTTTAACACTGGGCACTTAAGTCCTAACAATGGCTCCTTATTGTTCTTAGAAACTAAAATCTTCACTGCAGCTCAAAGCCATGCAAATGGCCCCCAAATCAATTCATATTATTTGTTCTCTTTTTTAAGAGGCTTTATTGTTTAGAAAATATAACATTTACAAAAAGTTAAGAAGATAGGACAGTTAGTTCCCTCTTCCCCAGAGTTTCCATTGTTCTTGACATCTTGCATTAGTTTGGTGTATTTGTAACTGATAAGCCAATTTTGATATATTGTTATTAAAGTCTTTATGTCAATTTTTCCTTGTGTTGTAGTTTTACAGGTTTGACAAATGCATAATGTCATGTACTCACCATTACATTATTATAAGGTATAGTCTTAACACCCTAACAAACCTGTGCCCCAACTTTTCATCTCTCCCTACTCCAAACTCCTGGCAACCACTGATTTTTGCACTGTCTTTGTAGTCATACAGTTGGAATCATATAGATGGAGTCATACAGTTGGAAAAGCATGGACTTTTCACTTAGCAATGTATTTTTGTCACTACAAATATTCTAGTACGTAGAATTTTTGTCACTGAATACTATTTCAATATATGGATATACCACAGGTTATCTATTCACCTAGGGAAGGATATCTCGGTTGCTTCCAGTATGGGCAATAACCATTCATGTGCAGGATTTTGTCCTGACATGTTTTCAAATCATTTCGGGAAATATCTAAGAATGCAATTTCTGAATCATATGGCAAAATTATGTTTATCATTATAAAAATCTGCTAAACTGTCTTCCAAAGTGGATATACCATTTTCCATCTTCACCAGCAGTGAATGAGAGTTCCTGTATATCCATATCCTCACTAGCATTTGATATTGTCAATGTAAATTTTAGCCATTCTAATACAGGGTAGTAGTACCTCATTTTTGTTTATTTTCAAATTTATTTTTAAATTTTTCAATTACAGTTGACATACATTATTATATTAGTTTCAGGTGTACAACATAGTGATTAGACATTTATATAACTTATGAAGTGATCACCTTGGTAAGTCTAGTACCCATTTGACACCACACATCTCAATGCTGTTTTAATTTGCAATTCCCTAATGATTTACAACATGGAGCATATTTTTATTTTGCTTTATTAAGTTTATTGGGATAACATTCAACCCAGTGGGCTTTGGTACCTGCCAAAACGGCCCCATTTGGTTGTGCTGTTTGTGGAGCTAATAGGTGGTGCTCTGTTATGGATTGAAGCCAGTCATGGTTCAGTCATGCTTCAGTTTTGGTTCTGGGAACTCTTGGGAGGGCCTCTAGTACTGACCAAGTACAGTTGCTGCCTGTGACTTCCTTGGGGCTACCTGGTAGGAGCTACAAAATGATGCACAGTTGGTAGCTTCCTGTGCTGGACCAGGAGGCATGTGAGAGATGCCAAGCCATGAACCAAACCACCAGTATGGAACCTGGATCCGCTTAGCAAAAGGCACAGGGCACTGGGAGTGCGTTGCCCACTTGCTGGCTTGCTATAAGGCTCAGACACTGTTAAGAGCCTTGGGTGGTTGGTGCATGAGTTAGGTGAGGTGGGGTCACTGAGCATCTCCAGGATAAGGTGAGTAGTGTTCACCAGGTTAATGCAGTTTTAGGTTTGACTGCAGTGCTGAGTCTGGCGCAAAATACACAGTGCACACTGAGGCCAGCCACTGCCTGGGGCCTGCAGAACTTTGAGTTTTTAAGGACTGGAGCCCATGTCAAGGTTAGCTGCCTGCCAAAAAAAAACAAAAACAAAAAAGCCTCTGGTGGTACACAAACTGGGTGGTACAAGGTCTCAGGGAGTCATTAAAGTAGGGTAAGTGGTGTTCATTGCTAATAGAGATGAAGACCTGGCAGTGTAGGGGAAGGGATCAACATAGGAAAGATGGCACTTGCTTGCTGATTGTGTGGGAGGAGTAAACACAGGGACAATGGCACCTGTCCCTGCCAACTTTGCCCTGAAGCCACACAACTCAGTTAATTTTTATCTTTGGCTCCTTCTGAGAACTGTCCCTCTGTCAGAGACCAGGATGAGTGCCTGGAAGCTCGTCTATATGCATATCCTTTAAGAGAATGCTTGAGTTTTCAGCAGTCTTCCAACTCACCTGGATGGACAGAATCCATGCTGATCTTCACAGCCAGACACTGTTGGGGCTCCTCTGCCCAGCAGTGGTGCTATAGGCTGAGGAGACTGGTATGAGGCTGGGACCCCTTGTTCCTCAGGAGAGACCTCTGCAGCTGAGATATCCCTTCTGATTCTCCACTGCAACATGTGGGTGTGTGGCCAGCCCATTTTATGTATCCACACATCCTACCAGTCTCAACATGGCTTCTTTTTGTCCTTGGTTATAGAACTTCCATTAAGCTAGTTTTCACATGGTTCTTCAGGTGGATTGATCTATAATTTAGTTGTATTTTTGATGTGGTCATGGAATGAGGCAAGCACATCATTTACCACGTCTGTCCTCTTGACTGGAACACCCGCTCTCTCTTGATTAATGTTTGTAAGGTGTATATTTTATTCCATCCTTTCACTTCCAACATACCTAATCATTGTATTTGAAATGAGTTTCTTACAAATAGCATATAGTTCATATAGTTGGGTCGTGTGTTTTTTATTCACTCTGCCAATCCCTATTTAGTATCATTATAGTTAATGTAACTGTGATACATGGGTATTTAAGTGTGCCATTACTTTTAAGTTTCTGGTTGTTCTCTATGTTTAAAAATGTTCTGTTGTCTTTTGCCTACCTGTGGGTTAATTAAGCATGTTTTAAAATTCTGGATTTCCAGCCAAGAAGGTGTAGATACACTTTGCCTCCTCCCACAACCAAAAGAAGGACAACAACAAATTTAAAAATAAAAAATAACAGGAACTGCCAGAAAATTGAATTGTATGGAAGTCCAACAACCAAGGAGTTAAAGAAGAAACTTTCATTCAGACTGGTAGGAGGGGCAGAGATGGGCAGCTGGGGAAGAGAGGACTCACAGCAAGGCAGTGGCTGGGGAACCAGGGTGGGTGAAATGGCAGCTGGAAGACTGGGCAGTCCCACATTTGCGTGTAGATAAACTGGGAGGGACAACTGGGGAGTGACACAGACTCTGCCACCCAGGATCTCATCACAGGAAAAGAAAGCATCAAAACCTCTGGCTGTAAGAATCTGTGCATGTTGAGGGAATGGGAGAAATTCCCAGTCTCACAAGAGAGTGTGTTGAAGAGACTCACAGGGTCCTAGAATGTACATAAACCCACACACCCAGGAATCAGCACCAGTAGGTCCCAATTTGCTTGTGGGTAGTGGACGAAGTGACTGAAAGCCTGCGGAGAACTTAGCAAACAACATTGTTCCCTCTCTGACCCCTCCCCCACACAGCACCACAACCCAGCAATGTGGGTTGCTCTGCCCTGGTGAATACCTAACACACCTCACTTACTGAGTAACAGGAATGTCAAGACAAATATGGCCCAAATGAAAGAACAGACCAAAACTCCAAAAATAGAACTAAGAGACCAAGAGATAGCCAACCTATCAGATGCAGAGTTCAAAATACTGGTAATCAGGATGCTCACAGAAATGGATGAGTATGGTCACAAAATAGAGGAAAAGTGAAGGCTATGCAAAGTGAAATAAAGGAAAATATACAGGGAACCAACAGTGAAGGGAAGGAAATGGGGACTTGAAGCAACAATTTGGGCCAGAAGGAAGAAGGATTTTCAACCAGAACAGAATGAAGAAACAAGAATTCAAAAAATTGAGGAGAGGCTTAGAAACCTCTGGGAAAACTTTAAATGTTCCAACATTCTAATCATAGGGGTGCCAGAAGGAGAATAGGAAGAGCAAGAAATTGAAAACTTATTTAAAAACATAATGAAGGAGAACTTCCGCAATCTGGCAAAGGAAATAGACTTCCAGGAAGTCCAGGAAGTTCAGAAAGTCCCAAAGAAACTGGACCCATGGAAGCACACAAGGCACGTTATAATTACATTACCCAAGATTAAAGATAAGGAAAGAATCTTAAAAGCCACAAGAGAAAAGGAGACAGTTACCTACAAAGGAGTTCCCATAAGACTGTCAGCTGATTTTTCAAAAGAGACAAAGCAGGCAAGAAGGGGCTAGAAAGAAGTATTCCAAGTCATGAAAGGCAAGGACCTACATCCAAGATTGCTCTATCCAGCCAAGCTTTCATTTAGAATGGAAGGGCAGATAAAGTGTTTCCCAGATAAGGTCAAGTTAAAGGAGTTCATCATCACCAAGCCCTTATACAAAATGTTAAACGGACTTGATCTAAGAAAAAGAAGATGACCAAAACTATGAACCACAAACACAACTATCAACAACGGAACCTAAAAAAACAGAAACAAAACTAAGCAAAGAACTAGAACAGGAACATAATCACAGAATTAGAGATCACATGGAGAGTTATCAGCAGGGAGGATAGGGGAAAATGTACAGGGGAAAAGAAGCATAAGTGGTAGGTACAAAACAGACAGGGGTAGGTTAAGAATAGCATAGGAAATGGAGAAGCCAAAGAACTTATATGTACAACTCATGGACATGAGCTAAAAGGGGGGAAATTCTGGTGGGAGAATGGTGCAGAGCAAAGGGGAATAAAGGGGAGAAAAAATGGGACAACTGTAACAGCACAATCAGTAAAAAATATTTAAAAATAAACATTTTTTTAAAATTCTATTTTGATTTGTCTGAAGTGTTTTTTGTTTTTGTTTTTGTTTTTTAGTACGTCTTTCTATATAGAGTCTTATATAGTAGATTGGCTGTTCCAGATATTACATTATAAATTTATAATTTACCACAGTCCACTGATGCAGACATTTTACCAGTTTGTGTGAAGTACAGAAACCTTACCTTTCTTTATATTCCTATACCCTTCCCTTTATAATGGTCGTATTCACTCCACATGTATTGAAAACCACAAAAAAAGTTATCATTTTTGCTTCAAAAAACACAATTTAGAAAATTCATGAAGTGTATTGTATTTACCCATATTTTTATTATAGCCATTCTTCCTGATATTCAAAGATTCCTTCTTTTATCATTTCCTTTCTGTTTCAAGAATGTTCTACAGTCATTCTTTTTGGACAGGTCTTCTACAAACAAATTATCTTAGTTTTCCTTCATCTGAGAATATCTTGATTTCCCCTTCATTGTTGAATCACATTTTCACTGGATAGAATTATGTATTGAGTCCTTTGCTTTCAGCACTTGAATGTGGTGTGCCACTTCCTCTGGCCTGCATTGTTCCAGATGGGAAATCTATTGTTGTTTGAATTGTGCTTGTCTTATAGTTATTGTGTCCTCTCTCACTGCTTTAAATACTTTTCTTTTGCTTTTCAGAAGGTTAACTCGCATGCATTTTGGTGTGGACTTTTGGGGTTTATTCCATTTGGAATTCAATTAGCTTACTGAATTTAGTAGGTTTCTGTCTTTTGCCAGATTTGGGAAATGTTTAGAAATTATTTCTTAAACTACTTTTTCAGTCCCCACTTTCTTTCTCTTCCCTTTGCAATGATGTTAGATTATTTCTTGTAGTCTCAAATGTCCCTGAAGCTCTATCTATTATTCCAGTCTACTGTCTCTCTGTTGTCTTAGATTGGCTAATTTGTACTGTTCTACCTTCAAGTTCACTGATTGTTTTCTTTACTCTCCCTATTTCTGCAGTTGAGCTGTTCTTTCTTAGTTCTAAAATTTCCATTTGGTTTTTCTCATATCTCTATTTCTTCGATAAGATTTTCTATTTCCTTGACTTTCTTTTCATTTATTTCAAAAGGGGTATTTTTATGATAGTTGCTTTATAATTATTGTCAGATAATTCTATGTGTCATCTTAGTGTTGCTGTCTGTTGTCTTTTGTTAGTCAAGATCTTTCTGGTCTTGGTATGTGACTTTTCCTTGCAAGCAGAACATTTTGGATATTGTGTTGTAAGACTGGATTTCATTAAATCTGGGGCTTTAGCAGGCCTCCTCTAATACCACTGTAGTTAGGGAGCCTCATTATAGCCAGGTGGAGATAGAAGTTCAGGTTTTCCTATCTGCCTTGGTTGACATACAGGGTAGAGGATCTCCTTGTTACTGCTGGGTAGTTCAGGCCCTGCCATAGGCAATGCTGATATAATCCTGGCTAGGAAGAGGAGCACTCTGTTACTCCTCCCCATGTATTCTTCACTGACAAGTCAGAATGATGGTTGGAAGTGTTTAAGTGGCCTGAGTTCTGCTAAGCAGTGGTGAAAGTTCTGACTCAGGTTTCCTCTGACACTGCCTAATGGGAAGAGGTAGAACATATATTAGGAAGAGGGAGGGGAGCCTCATTAGCCCCAGGTGGAGGAAGAAGTTGTGTTCCCATGTGTTCTCTATTCACACTGCATTGGGGGGAAAAACAAACAAACCTCTTTACCATATAACTGATTGGGGTACTTGTTATAACTGGAGAGGGTGGGAGTCTAGGCTCCACACATTGTCCTTGGTGATGAAGCCTGTTTTTTTCCTGTGGTTTTTGGCTAGAGGGGGTTATTAAATAAAAGTTCTCTGTCTTGTTAGGCTGCCCCTTTCCTGGTCCTTTGGCTAGAAAGGATTTTCTGGGATCTTTATCTGCACTCAAAATTTCTGTGTTGTAACTTTCTCCAATAATCGGTATAGGATATATGAAAAAACAAGGAAATCCAAAAAATTCACCTCTGTATTGTTCCTTGGTTTCCCAGACTCCCCCAGCTAGTGTGCCTTCATCTCTTCCACGCACATTTCACAGTCTTCTTATGTTTGTTTTATATATCATGTTCAGGATTTTTAGCTATACTTACCAGGAAGGATAGGGAAAAGAAATTGGAATCAAAAGTCCTTTCTCTATTATTTTAATGTGTGTGTGATGATATTGCAGTAATGCCTTTTAGAGACATTGATTTACAGATTAAATATAATGTCTGAGATAAACTTAAAATAATTTGGGGTCAGTAATGAGTAGGAATACAGAGCAAGTGAGATTAGCTATGAACTGATAGTTGTTAAAGATGGGTGATAGATACATGCAGGTTCATAGCCCTATTTTATTTTTGTATTATGTCTGAAATTCTCCTTAAATAAAACAACATTTCCTGAGCATCCACTGTAAGTCATATCACTGGTTCTTGTCTGTGCTCTCTGGTACAGTATAAATTTGATTAACAAGAACCCAGTTTGTCTTGGTTGAAATTAAAGCTCCAAAGCTTAAAACTGAGCGGTACATAGTTGGCATTCCTATCACCATGTTTCTTCAAATACTCTTGTAAGATGCCACACAGATTTTAAAAATGTTTACTTTATGTACCACTTTTGAAACATTACTGCACACTACATTATGATATACCATCAATTTTTAGAAGTATTTGTATTTTAGGTATCACAATGTGAAAAACAGATTCATTTTGTAATTAATGAACTATGGTATCTATGGAATAAATGAATACTCTGAAATATTATGTTTCATATATACTCAATAGCAGATTAGAGTATATGTTTTTGGATATTACCAATTCTACCGTGAATATATTTCTTCCCAAATGCTGAATTTTTATGTCTAAATTTATAGGTTACTGTTAACAAACCTTAACAGAAAATGCAACATTCTGACATGATGGTCTTCAGCTTCTTACAACCAAAGACCCCTTTTACTGTTTAATCCTCAAGGCCCCTATATTTTGAAATAGTTTGATATCAAGTAAAATTTATTTGTTAAACTGTCTTCACTTTTTCTTGATCAAATGTGTAATATTCAGACTGACACAATATAATTTCAGCTAAAATAGAAGAAACTTGACCTTTTACCTACCCTGTATGGACGCACCAATGGGTAAAAATATCATTTCCCATTTGTAAACCTACTTTTTAAGCCTCCAGTGCTACTCTTTTAGAATCAAGATGGCCAGAACTCAAAACAGCAGGTGCTGAATGCCAGCTCCTATATTAAGGCAAGGGCATTCAGGTAG
Source organism: Tonatia bakeri (assembly GCA_004024845.1). Taxonomy (NCBI): domain Eukaryota; kingdom Metazoa; phylum Chordata; class Mammalia; order Chiroptera; family Phyllostomidae; genus Tonatia; species Tonatia bakeri. The sequence goes on along the minus strand of PVIA01008886.1, from coordinate 41,913 downwards.
CCCTTTTTAACACTATAAGTTAGGCCATTTGTTTACACACTCTCCAAAAGAGGTAGATGTGTAAGAGTTCAATTCTATGGTGAACTGACAAGATGCAGGGGTCTATTCAGGTTGCTAAATTGATAGTGTGAAATGAATTTTTTTTTAGGTTGGATTGGAACAGTATAATAAAAAAAAAACAACCCAAAAACTATTTGTAGGAGTTTAGATCACTTACCCTCTCTCTCAGTTTAGATCTCAGTTTAGGTCTGAATGCAGAAGACCAGTCATTTGTCTTTGTGCCCCTGAGCAAGGAATTCAGTGATTGCCCAGAGAAGGCACTCATAAGTATCGATAAACATGTCAATGGATGGAAGGACAGTGTCCTTAGAACCTTCAAGACATCTTCCCTGACCCTGATTTAAGCTCTCCTGACAGAAAATGAAAATTAGGAAACATGACCTCAGGACCCTAGGTAAGGAAGGAAAACTAATTCAATCAGAATTCTCTTGACCTTTGGAATGTTCCTCATGCCAATTACCCTCTCTACATCCTTAATACCTGATGTGGAATAACAAATCTACATATAAAAACTTTCACCAAATGCCTAAGACACACTCTAAATTTTTTAAATGAGAGCATGCACATGAAATCTCAAGAGTGGCATTTGAGAAAAAAGAGGTGGTGACAAAGGGAACAGAATTTATTTTCTTCCTATGAAAATCACATAAATACTAGCACAGAACTCTCCTTATCCCCAAGTTGAAGGCCATCATGACATGTTAACCTTACATTTAAAATAAACAAGAAAAAAAATAAAACCATTATTAGATGAACACATGCAGTGACTGTTGTCTTGTTTGGGAAATCTTCCACTTAAAAGGCTCTATAGATCTATGTGGGATCTGGTGAAGGGACACTAAGGGCACTCCTGTACTAGCACAGAAAAGAGCAGTGGGTCAATGGATTTTAGCAATGTGTTCTAATACGTACCACTTTGTTCTAATACATATCTATCCCAGCCCCCAAAAGACAGGATTAAATATTCTGAGCTCATGTTCTAGCAATGGCTGTCTTTTCCTTCCCTGCAAGGCAAAGGATTGGGGCCAATCCACAGAGTTGAGAGAAAGTACAGGACTGCTAAATCTTTAGTTTTAAAGCATGCACCAGTTTTCAGGTCTTCCTTACACCAGGAAAAAAAAAAAAAAAAAAGCCATGAAATGTGCAGCTACACAGAAGACAGAAAAAAAACTAGTGAGCATCGTATACAACCACTACTCTTCAACTCAATAAATTCTTCGCTCTATCCTATTCTTGGAGGGGGTGGCGTTTCATCAATATTTGGTTTCCACAGCAATATATACTGGTTAAGTATTTGCATAGCAATCATGGAGCCTGGTTAGATCTTCTTTTCTACCTCTCTCTTAAATACTGATTTGGGTCTGCCTGCTCTTAATTTCACTTAACCAGCAAGAAAACAGATAGCCCTGATCTGCACTGCTCAGTTGGTTAAACATCATCCCACAAAGGGAAAGGTCACTGGTTTGATTTCCAGCCAGGGCACATGCCTAGGTTGTAGGCCAGGTCCCTGGCTGGGGCATGTGCCAGAGGCAAGTGACCAATGTTTCTCTCACACATTGATGTTTCACTCCCTCTTTCTCCATCCCTTCCCTCTCCCTAAAAATAATAATAAATAAAATCTTAAAGAAAAAAGATAATTCTGTCAGAGATAATTTAGTGTACCCCGCTGATAACTAGTCATTCATGATAAAGAATACATTTTACTAGGAACTTTGTAGATAACACAGTACCAGAGCCTTTGCTCTAATAGATCCCTTACAGACATGACAGAGCAAGACTCTTTTCATAAGGAACTCCTGAAAGGTGAGATGGTATTCCCTAAACTGTGAGCATCTGTTAACTCACTGGAAAAATGGGCTAAAATACGTAAAAACCAACTTAGCACAATACCTAACATACAGTAGGTGCTCCATATATGTTTCCTGATCAACTATAAGAGTTGATATTTACTGAGCACCAATCATGTACCAGACCCCTATGACTGTTACTTTTGTATATATATAGCATTTCCCAATAGGTACCAAAAGCCCATTTTTCTTGGATGAGTTAAGTGGCTCAAGAATTCAGTTTATTTAGAGAAAGTTAAAATTATTAGCTAGGGAGGTGGCTAGCATTTGAACCTAGCTTGTCTGATTAAAAATTTCATGTCCTTTCCACTACTCCATATTGTTTCCTTAAACTGTTACTGTACATTTGAGTAAACTAGATAGAAAGTAAAAACCAAGAAGCTGTAGTAAAACTTAAGAATTCTAAACTAAAAATATCTTTTCATGCCTTAACAGATTGAAGAAGGGAGGGCAAACAATGTGAAATAAACCAATAAATGTCTTAGAATAGATAAATGTTAATTAGATGTTTGAGCTTTTTCTCTTTCCCAGAGGACCTTTAAGAACAAAGTAATTATGTTCTTCCCACCTTCCTCTCTCTTGAAAAAAAAAAAAAGGACACTAGTTCTGTTATGTACCATCTGATCCAATTCCCTAGGCAGGTTTTATTCTGGAAACCCCTCAATAGCAAGAGAAGTAGTCAGTTAGCTGGCTCAGTTCAGCTCTAAGAGTTGTAGATTCTGTGTTCTGCAATATTAGGCTGGGTGATCTTCTTACTTAGATGTAACAACTTGGCTACCACATGAACCATCCTGTACTTTTCACACAGTGTTTTAAAAAACTGTTCATTTAGTCTTGGGCCTAGGTGAGAGAGAAAAAATATGGAGACAGAATAAAGAAATAAAATGTAACTATGAATGTTTATCAAAACATAGAATGAGTTGGAAAGGAAGAGATGACTTTAGTAAGAGCAGAAATAGAGCCAGACACCTTGGACTTAGGAAGATGAACAAAAATTTTAGTTACTATGGTAAAATAACTTCATTAAGTGGCTGCCATAGGTGCCAAATTCCATTAACCTTTCAATCTATACAAATAAAAAAGTTACAGACATTGGCCAAGCCCCCATTTTCTGGGGTCAAGTGGAATAGGGAATACTGATTCCCCAGACAATACTGGCCAAGCCAATACTGATACTGTTGACAGGATAGTAAAAAGCTAGGAAAATTACTGGGCAAGTAGAATAGGGAAACTGAGACAAAAAAATAAACAAGGCCAAAAAAAAAATTCGAATAACTTATACCAGCTGGTGAATTGCAAGACCTTATCTCCCCTAACCAAGGACATTAAGAGCAAATGGTTTATACCTCTCTTCCCTAACAAAAGAATAAATATCTTAAATCACCCTCATCTGGGAAAATAGAGAACAATATGGTTTAGGATTAATTTAGAAACAGAAGTAAGTCATTCTGTGATTAAACTGTATTCTCCATCAGTACAAAATTGGTATTGTCTTTCACTTTAACCTTCAAAAGATATTATCTGTTTGTGGCCAGTTTTAAATGGACACAACTGTAAATAAAGGATTTTAAATAGAGACTAATAAAGCTTAAACATAATCATTTCCACAACTCCAGTTTTATTTAGATTTTACATGGTTGCACACAGACACACTTAAAGAAGATATATTATATATAAAATATAGATAATGTAAGAGTTTCTGACAAATGACTGTTAATGAAAATTTATTAGCTATATAACCTTTGAATATCAGAGAAACTTCACTATATACAAATCAGAACTAAGTTCCAAGTTCTTAAACTTTGGTTGTATGAATATGCCTCAATCACCAAGAAACAAACAATAATACCAATTTAAAAAGAAAAAAAAAATCCCAAGAAACAAAAAGTTCTTTAGCTTTCTTGAATCTATTATTTTTAAACGTCATTTGGGGAAGTTCTCTTTTATTTTACCTTTTCTTCCATCTTGGTCAGTTTCTGAAACCATTATCAATAAAAACTGATCAGGGGAAACAGGATGGACAAAAACCATAACAGATGAAGGTGATGTCTCAAAAGAACTTTTCTGGAAATTATTCTTTCTTGACTACAAAACTGCCTTAACCAAGGAGTTGTATATTGTGTAACATGCATAAAAAACCCCAACTCTTAAATTTCAAAAGTCAAAAACTCAAACTATATCATCATAACAAAAGTTGGGGATGAAAGGCTCACAGAGATATCTTCAGCAAACCCAGCTTCTTGGATTCCAGCTTCTTCCCTACACCGCTGGTCTCTGCTGGCTGCAGAGGCAGTTTGTATCACACACAGGTATCATAAAGAGACCTGATGGGATGAGAACAACTTTTCATGAGATTTCCCAAGAAATCGGATGGGCAAAGAAAGAACAATCAAAGAATGAAGACTGAAATAGAAAAAATGGGAAAAAACTGAGGGGGCTTAGATGTACAAACTGACAATGGTATGTGTGTGGAAGGGACTGCATCCTTGCATAGAAGTATGAATTATACACACATTTATATTCCGTCAGTTCATATATTACACCTGACAACTCTAACAGGATGTTTCTGCTAGGAGGTGGAAAGAAGGAAGTTCTATTTACTCTGCTCCTCAGACCCCGGTCCTTTGTCCTGGCTGGTTGGTGGTCTCTGCACAGGACTCAACAGCATGATACATGAATGGGTAAAGCTTCATGTCTGGTCCGGGGGTGGAGCAGTTTCTACATTCTTCATTGTAATATCGTAGCAACAGCTTATATACTTCTCCTGGAGAGTAAAAGGCCAGACCAATTTGCACATTAAGGTATGCAGATGGATAAAATTACTAAAGAACACTCAGCTTTATCTTTAAGTAATAAATGCTTAAAGTTGACTATTGAAAATAGAGTATCAATATCTTAAAGAAACTACTTATTAGCTCATGATTACAACAGCTATACAGGATGGGGCAAAAGTAGGTCTATAGCTGTGAGTACATGAAACAGAATTTATTCTTGTATTATTATTTATTAATTATTGATTTCTTTTCCATATGAACAACTATAAACCTACTTTTGTCCACCCTGTATAGTGCATTATTAAGCATTGTTCTGGTAGTTAATGGCAACTCTAATTCTATATTAAGCTATGGTAGCAAGGCCTTTCATGTCCAGCTGAAATACACTAGATGAGCATCTGGCATATTTGATAAATATGACTCAGAGAAAGGCCTCTTAGGTTTGAACTTACCTTCCTACACCTTACTTCTTTTAGTTTTTAGTTTAGTATACACAAACATAAAAATGGACACTAACCCCACTTTCTTAGCCTTATTTTAATAAGCTGATAAACTCTTTCAAGATTGTGGATGACACTTTGTCAGCAAAAATGATTCTACAAATGTTGCCTCTCTAAGACTTTGTCCTCCCAACCCTCAAAATCATACTTCATGTTTTGTTATTTACTGTGATCCATGCAGATTTAGCAAGTGTCCCTCCTGCTAAATCTATCTAGACACCAGTGTCAAAACTATCTCCTACTTACCAACAGTCAGCTTCCTTTCAGTAAGAAAAGTGTGCATGCTGTAAATGTCTCTCATCAACTCTGAGTCCCCAAAGGTGAAATAAACCACATCTCGCTCAGCTACAGCAGCTGCCAGTATCTGTATTAAGGCTGTAGCAAAGACAAAAACATAGCTCTATGATGATACTTCCCATTAAGACACCTTTAGTTCTTACAACCAGCTAGATTATAGCTGCTATGCCAAAAATTTATCCTGCATTAAAGATTTATAAACCTAATATACACATTATTAGAAATGATAAATAGAGGATGGGTATAAATCATCTAGCTGTGTGACTTTTCAGATATGCTGCTGAGATTATCCTTCAGCCACAGAATTCTTACTGAAATGCCTTTGTGGGAAAACAAAACAAGGTACATCTGACACAGGACAGTTAAGGCACTATGGTGGTGTTTCTTCTTTCTTATATTAATTTGGAACTAAAATTTTTGTGTTTGTTTGCCTAATTGTTTTGTCTCATTACATATTCACTGGTCTTTTGTGTAATATGAATCTCTGAGAATTTCCCTGACCAATCCATTCAGAAGGCTGTAATACCCTCATTAATCCTGCAGCAAGCACTCTCATCCCTTCTGCACTCCAACCTCTACCAATCATGGCAGCATGGAGTGAATGTTACTGAAAACACTGGAGTTACTGTTAAGTTACTGTAACTCTGGCATGATGGAATGAGAAAATCATTCAGAACCACTGTCCCCAGGAATCAAAGTTACAAATCAATGAGACTCAAGTATGTTTCCAAAAATTAAGTTTCTTTATAATCATCTTCTCAATAGACAAAATTTATTTTCAATACTAACCACAAAACTGAACACAGGTACAATAAATGGCCCTTTACTTAATAAATCTTTTTCCTTAATAAAAAGGGAAGTGGAAATAAAGTAAAACATGGTAAGTTTTGAATAGTATTAATTTTTGAGAGCATGTTAATATTCTACAGACAGAGAAAATAAAATTAAAACAATAAGAATGGAAATGTGGAGGAACCTAAACCTGAAAGCAAACTAAAACAAATGAACCTAATTTTCTTTCAAAAGAATAATATAACTACACAGAGGGAGAGAAAGAATAAGATGAAAGAAAGAACTAATGTAACTTATTCACATAATATTTGACTAATACACCCTCAGTCTGAGGCATGAAGGAAAGAATTACAAACCAACCCCTCACTCTATTTAGGTTTGCTTACTAATTATACAGGCAAATCAATTCTGAAAGTATTTATAAATATATTTCAAGATTGAACAAGCAAGTAAATGTTGATATTATTGGGAGCTGGGGTTCTCTCTAATGGAAAAAAGACAAAATATTCTGGGAGAAGACAGATTGAAATGCAAGGCACTGGTATGTGATCTCATATCTAAAATATGCACATTGTGTGTGTGTGTGTGTGTGTGTGTGTGTGAGAGAGAGAGAGAGAGAGAGAGAGAGAGAGAGAGAGAGAACATCTCTTAGCTTTGTCTGCTGAAAAAGCCCAAAGACATCTCAGTAGCAGTGAGCACACCTAAGTGCCCAGATCTTGGCATCTAATACAATTTCCCCTAAAAGGAGCTAGATTCCTCAGGGACATGCCTGATCCACAAGGTTGGGACAGAATAGGTCCAGGAAGAGCCCAAAATATTGTGTGATGCCAGAAGGTAAAGAAATGTTAAAAAAAATGATGGGAGAAAAAAATTCATGGGAGCTTGTCACAAGGATACAAGAGTCAGTTGGAAAAATCTCCCATGAGCCAAATCTGGACAAGCTAAGCACCAAAATATTAAGTACAGTAATACATGAATTGCTGAGTCCACACTGATAATACATAATAAATAAATAGAGAAGAGGAAGAAGGGTACTTGCTCACAGGAGGAAGTCAAAGACTAACCAGTAAGTATGGAGAGACTACTAGAATGAGATGATCTTCTTTTTGCAATGATCATGGCAAAGACTGAATCTGGTAAAAATCATTAAAGGATGCTAAATCTAAGGTATTTTGTCTTAAAGTATCTTCCCACAGACTGCATATTAGCTACAGAAAAAGAAAGAGAAGAAAACCTCAAAATCTATACAGTGGAGAAATCAGACAGCATCTTCACTGGGTGATCAAAATTAACATCACCATTGGGGTCAGATGGTCATCAGATGTCACTATTACCCATACAGTGCTCTGATTGAGAATGCATAACCTCAACCTAATTATGAGGAAAAAGCAAACAAATTAAAAAACACTGTATTCTCAAAAGACATCAATGTCATAAAAAAACAAAGGCCATGGAAGTACTCCAGATTCAAAAGAAGGCTAAAGGACATGACAATTAAATGCAATGCCTAACTCTAAACCCTATACTGGAGGGCAAAAGGCTATAGTTTTACTAGCTACCTGATAAAACTGGAACATAGATGATGGAGTAGATCAAAATATTCTATCAATATATAACTAAGAATTTAATAACTATAATGTCATTTTTTTTAATTTTAAAAGATTTATTTATTTTTAGAGAAAAAGAAAGAGAAGGAGAAACGAAGAGAAACAATGATATGAGAGAAACGTCGATTGGCTGCCTCCTGCCAGCCCCCAACTGGGGTCATGGCCCCCCGTGATCCAGACATGTGCTCTTACTACAAATCGAACTGGCAACTTTTCAGTTTGCATTACGATGCCCAACCCACCAAGTCATGAGCGTCAGAGCAATTATAATGTGTTTCATATAGAAAACATTTTATTCTGACTTCTGGCAAAGATGGAGGCATAGGTAGACATACTCATCCAACCAACAGAAGGACAACAATTTAAAAACAAAAAACAACCAGAACTGACAGAAAATCAAACTTTATGGAAGTCTAACAACCAAGGAGTTTAAGAAGACACATTCATCTGAACTGGTAGGAGGGGTAGAGTCAGGCAACTGCGGCAGAGAGGGCTCTCAGCAATGCAGTGGCGGGTAGACCCATGCGGACCCAGCAAGGCAGTGGATTGTAGAGAGGGGCACGGTACACAAGGTGGCTGGTGGACCAGATGGCCCCATATTCGCAGACAGATAAACCAGGCAAAACTGGGTAGCAGGAGAGACCATGCAACCCAGGGCTACAGTGTGGGGAAATAAAGCCTCAAACCACTGATTGAAAACAAGTGAGGGGATTGAGGTGACAGGAGAAACTCCCAGCCTCACAGGAGAGTTCGTTGGAGAGACCCACAGGGTCCTAGAATGTACACAAACCCACCCACATGGGTATCAGCACCAGAAGGACCCAATTTGCTTGTGGAAAGTGGGGGAAGTGACTAAAATCTGGCAGAGAGTGGAGCGAGTGCCATTGTTCCCTCTCAAACCCCTGCCCCACATACAGTGTAACAACACAGTGACGTGGGTTACCCAGACCTGGTAAACATCTAAGGCTCCACCCCTCACTGCGTAACAGGCATGTCAAGACCAAAAAATGGCCCAAACGAAAGAACAGATCAAAGCTCCAGAAAAAATACAACTAAGCAATGAAGAGGTAGCCAGCCTATCAGATGCACAGTTCAAAACACTGGTAATCAGGATGCTCACAGAATTGGTTGAGTTTGGTTGCAAATTAGATGAAAAAATGAAGGCTATGATAAGTGAAATAAAGGAAAATGTACAGGGAACCAATAGTGATGGAAAGGAAACTGGGACTCAAATCAATGGAGTGGACCAGAAGGAAGAAACAACCAAACAGAAAAGAAGTAAGAAACAATTAAAAAAAATGAGGAGAGGCTTAGGAACCTCTGGGACAACTTTAAACGTTTCAACATCCGAATTATAGGGGTACCAGAAGGAGAAGAGGAAGAGCAACAAGTGGAAAAGTTAGTTGAACAAATACTAAAGGAGAACTTCCCCAATCTGGCAAAGGAAACAGACTTCCAGGAAGTCCAGGAAGCTCAGAGAGTCCCAAACAAGTTGGACCCAAGAAGGAGGAGCACATCAAGGCACATCATAATTACAGTACCTGAGATTAAAGATAAGGAGAGAATCTTAAACGCAGCAAGAGAAAAGGAAATAGGTACCTACAAAAAAGTTCCCATAAAACTGTCAGCTGATTTTTCAAAAGAGACCTTGCAGGCAAGAAGGGGCTGGAAAGAAGTATTCCAAGTCATGAAAGGCAAGGACCTACATCTAAGATTGCTCTATCCAGCAAAGCTTTCATTTAGAATGGAAGGGCAGATAAAGTGCTTCTCAGACAAGGTCAGGTTAAAGGAGTTCATCCTCACCCAGCCCTTATTATATGAAATGTTAAAGGGACTTATCTAAGAAAAAGAAGATAGAAAACATGTACAGCACAATGACAGCAAACTCATAATTATTAACAACCACACCTAAAACAAAAACAAAAACAAACTAAGCAAACAACTAAGCAAACTAAGCAAAGGAACAGAACCACAGAAATGGAGATCACATGGAGGATTAGCAACAGGGGATTGGGAGGTGGAGAGAGGGGGAAGGGGTACAGAGAATAAGTAGCATAGATGGTAGGTACAAAATAGACAGGGGGAAGGTAAGAATAGTATGATAAATGCAGAAGCCAAACTTATATGTATGACACATGGACATGAACTAAAAGGGGGGAATGTGGGTGGGAGGAGGTATAAGGGGTGGAGGAGAGTGAAGGGGGGAAATGGGACAACTGTAATAGCAAATCAATAAAATATATTTAAAAAAAACAAAATATTTTATTCTTAGGAAGTGCACTGAAATACTTAGGAAAAGGGGCATCATGTATGTAACAAGTTCAAATGGTTCAGAAAAAAATTGTATCCATATATACATATGAGGTCTGTCCAGAAGGTATCCAGCCATGTAATCTGAAAAACAGAGACATTTATTGAAGAAGGTACAAGATACAAGAAACATTGTACATTGGACAATGACGCCTCAGTCCCCTTCAAACTACACGCCTTGGGAACTCACATAGTTTCCTAATCACCATCAGCCGCCCATTGTATTTTCCTGAATCTCATCGACAGTGTGAAATCTCTTCTCTTTCAAAGGCAATTTTAGTTTTGGGAAAAGCCAAAAGTTGCAGGGCAGCAATCTGGGCTATAGGGGGTCTGAGTCACCTGGGTGATTTGATCTTTCACCAAAAACCTCTGCACCAGATGTGATGCGTGAGCAGGTGTGCTGTCATGAAGCTGTCAATCACCTGCTGCCCGGAGCTAAGGCCTTCTGAATGATTTCCATAGTTTCCATGGAGGAATGTTCGAGCTTTACACAAAATTTGATGCAAATTTGTTGCTTTACTTGCTCAGTGATTTTGAATGTGATGGCCAGAGTACACATGATCACTCAATGGCATCTACCCCAATGACTAGTACAGTGAAGTCATCATTGTTCTTACATGTGCATTCCAGTCCACTCTCCTTGGCTGCCAGGTTCACAACATTCTTGTTATATTAAAAATGGCTGGACATTTTCTGGGCAGACCTTGTAGATATACACACATATATGTATGTATACACAGAAAGAGGTATTAGTTTTACTTTTTGTAACTTTTACAAATTTCAAGTTATTTTCAAATAAAAAAATTTAAAAGTTATGTAGAAAGGAAACATTTTTTAAAATTGAAAGGGTGCCCTTTTCTCCACATCTTCACCAGCACTTATCAGTAAATTTGATATAGTTGAGTATCCCCAGATTTAAGAATATATGATACTATACTACATGTGAGATTTTAAAATACCAAAGTATTTCCTAATTTCCAAACTAATATTTATAGGGTATCCACAACATGACTGGGCCTCATTAATCTCAGTGCTGAAAGTAATTAACCTTGAAATAGAGGTGTTTTAATTAAAACTGCTCATCCAACTTGGGTATACATTAAAGCTTGAATACACTCAATTTCAAAAGCTTACAACAAACCTAAACTATATATAAAAATGGAAACTAATCACTTGTCATCTTCCTCTACTAAGAGGTATCATTTCTTATCTTCATTTGAATGAAAATTTGGCTTTAAGTATTTCCTATTTAAAAAGAGACAGAGACCCAAAAAAGTATTCTTTTAATCCTATTTCTTCCTTACATACAGAAATATTATGTAAGTAGTCTTTTGCCATTAAAGAAAATGAAATATGATAAAACATTAAAAATTTATCTCCCTAAAAAACTTGTTTTTAAAATGCTTCACAGGCCAGTAACATTTGAGAGCAGTTCCCCAGCATATGTTATCAGTTTGGCTCAGACAAACTCTTATAAAAAAAAAAAAAAGCTTCTCAGGCCACTTTGTCCCTGTGAAGAGTCTTATAGAGATAAGCTTGACAGAGTTACCAAAAATAGGCCAGATCCTAATACGAGACATCAATTCACATTATGTTCTTGATTTCACATCTACTTCTGTTTGGACAGAAATTATAACATAAGCATGTGTTAGACAAGTTGGGAGTGGAGATAGGAGACCCAGTTCAGTCTTCACCCTTTACTACCTACCTAGCTTTGTGACTTCAGGCAAGTCACTTAACTCTCTTTCCAGCATTTTTCCCAGCTGTACAATAAAGGAGTCCAAACAGACCCCTAAAGACTCGTTCTGAGTATAAAATTCCATAATCTCTGCTATAATTTTTCTCCTTTCATTGGGTATTAGACTATAAACTCACAAATAAAATTTTCAGAAATTACTCTTGACATTAGATACATCAGTAATCACTAATCAAAAATTATTTAAAACAGAATTATCTTTAGACTCACTGTCTACAACATCTCCAAGACCTTTGTAAATCTAGAGAATTGTGTTTTATGAGTTAAGTGAACCCTCTTGCATCACAAATCTAATAGGATGTGTGGACTGACTCCAAGTATGAGATAAAAGCATCAAATTATAACTTCAATCACAAGTAGGTGCCAAAATAATCACTTAAATGAACCTGCATAGAGCTTGGTTTTAATTTTCTTTTTGGCATCAATGTTAAGCTATGAAAGAAGTTCAAATAAATGAATAACATCAAAAAACAATTCACAGTGTCCTTTTGCAACAGATGAACCAAACAAAAAAATGAGTAAAATGATGGATACTCACCCCACAAGTGCAGTTTGAGGTCATGAGAGTGTCCTTTTAGTAACAACTGCTAATACTGACCTCTTTTCTAGCAGCTCCATAAGCACAAATTCAAGATTTACAATGATTTTATCAATTTATATATCTACCCAAAGTTCACAAGGGTGCCCTTTTCTCCACATCTTCACCAGCACTTATCTCATGTCTTTTGAATAATAGCCATTCTAACAGGTGTGAGGTAATAATCTCATTGTAATTCTGATTTGCCTTTCTCTGATGATTAGTGATGCTGAGCACCTTTTCATGTACCTGTTGGCCATTTGCATGTCTTATTTGGGAAAATATCTAATTACGTCCTTTGTTCATTTTTTTAAAAAGTATTTTATTGTTATTGAAGTATAGTTGTCTGCAATCACCTCCCCCTCCGACCTAGTACAAAATTTGCGTTTTTTTGGAAATTTGCTTTAAAAATTAAAAAATGTACCATGTGAAACAGCAATCCTACTTCTGAGTGTATACTCAAAGAAATGAAGTATCTTAAAGAGATATTTGCACCTCCCATGTCCATTGCAGCATTATTCACAATAGCCAAGGTAAGAAACAACCTACATGCTTTTCGATAGGTGAATGGATAAAGAAATGTGCATGTGTGTTGCCTTGGGTTGGAGGAGGTTGCAGGGGTGAGTGGGTAACTGGGTAAGGAGATGATGTCTAAAGAATATGGAGTCTCTTTTGGGGTGATTAAAATGTTCTATAATTGTGATGATGTTGGCACATATCTGAGTATGCTAAAATCATTGAATTGTACACCTTATATGATTGAATTGTTTGGTATGTAAACTGCACCTCAGAAAAGCTGTTAAAAATAAATGAGACCTTTATTAAAAACAAACAAGATTTACAATGATTAAGTCACTTAATTTTTACAAAAAAACTGTTACAAAAAATTGTAACAAGTTAAACATTAGTATTATTTCCATTTTTAAAAAAGGGAATATAGCCACAAAAGGTTAAGTAATTTATTTAAGGTCATAGAGCCAAAAAGGAGTGGAGCTGGGAGTCGGATCCTGACAGTCCAAAACACTTACCCACTATGTTGGGAAGTTGCCAAGCCAAGTCATTCTACTCTACACCAAGCAAATTTACCATGCGCCAATCAGAATAACCATCCCAAATTCCTTATTTACATTATTCAAATGCAAGCTGGCAAGCAAGCTAAAATAACATAGATCTGAAAGTACTACTGATGTCCTTCTTCATTAACCCAAGCTGTTTTGTGAGTTCACATGCCCCAATTATCTTGAAAGCTCCAGCACTTTACCAGTACCAGCCCAAAAGGCTTTTAGCTGACTCTTCCAGGTCAACTCTTATTCTCTAATTGGTCTTATCCTCTGGCTACTGTTTTTAATTTTGACACCATCTGCCTGCAGCCTATGTCCCCTCCCCAACCCTAAAGTAGATATTACTAAAGGCTCAATCTACAGTCCTTTCATCTGCTTTAACCACTCTCCTTCTACAAGAATTCAACCACCATCTCTAGAATGCCAATTCCCAAATCTTGGTCCAGATCCAGAATCTGGCCAATAAAGTAATAGCAAGAGCACAGACACTGGACTCTCCGGCATCAATCCTGGTTTGAATTCTAACACTGCCACTTGATATCCTGTGACCCCAGGCTAGTTACTTACTTCCTTATACCTCAGTTATCTCACCTCTAAAGACAAAAATAAAACCTACTTAATAGGCTGTTATGAGCTAATGTAAAGCAAGCACTTAGTATAATTCCTGAAACAGAATGTATTCAATGTGTTCAATAATAATAATAACAATAATAATAACAACATATATTGGTTTTTGATGAAGACAGGCCAAGTTTAAATTTAAGTTCTGACACTAGCTGTCTTGTTTTTAAACAGGTTTATTAGCCTCTCTACGAAACTTGGTCTCATCATCCTAAAAATGAGGCTACCAAACTTCAGGGTAACTATGCAAACTAAAGAAGAGAATGTAGCATTTCTTAAACCTGGCCGATCATCAGCAACTCCCAGAGTTAAAAAATATCCAAAAGGCATTTCCCAGATTCTCTGCTCAGTGGCATCTCCAGGGTACTGATAACACCTATTTCACTCACTAGTCACTTTGAATACCCTATCATACAAGACCCCATTCTAGGCACTGGGCCCATAGAAGAGAACAATGCAGAAATGTTAAGGAATGAATATCTACTCCAGTGTGTAGGAGCAAGGCTATGAGAGAAATGGTATGAGAGAGTATATGTTCTGAGAAAAGAAACCCAAGAGAAGAGGAACCTGTGGTAGTCAAACTGGGTGAACTGGCACATAACTCTATTTTTCTACCTTCCATTTTTTGTCAGTAGTCACCCCTTCACCACTTACACAACCAGACCTCCCTTAAACCCCAAAGGTATAGGCAGGCCAGCCATAGCATGGTAGAAAATGATTTATCAGCATTGTCTATGTTCCAATCTTTTCCAGAACATTATTTTTTCTGGAGTTTAGGTATCTTGATTCCAAAATAGCAAAATAACTAGTAAAGACACAAGTTAGGTTTGATGTAAATGAGACATTAGTTATGAAAGACCATTTCTATAATCTCAGAAAACTTTTTGTTTAATGTATATATGCAAATAAAAATCAAATGCATATGCTCTTAATCTTGTTAAGGGATGGGTCTGATGTTTAATGACTCCCTGGTTACAAAGACTTAGTCCAATGGAGGGGAAAGTGATCTAAATTGGTCAAATTAGATTATTTCCATGGGATTTTTAATCTAAGGAGATCTCTTTTACCCTAGGGACTCAACTGCAATATTGTAAACCTGGAACTATTTGGTCATGGCTCGTGCCATGCAAAAATAACCAACGGAAATAGGAGAAAATAAAGGCCATCATCTTGAAAGAAGTAGGCAAGGCAGCAACACATACACAACACAAAAGGAAGCATTTAATCTCAGGATCCAGTTATCCTTGAGACCAACCCTACTCTGCCTTTCTTGGTCACATCAGCCAATAATACCCTCTAGTGGTTAAGTGATAAGGTAGATTAGTGTGTCCTATAACTCAAAGAATCCAAACACAGAAATTGTTTGCAGAGTTGGTGAGTGGGTTGGGTGAGAGAGGAAGAAGGATCTTTGTGGAATAGTTAACAGTGAAATCTTAAAGGAACAGAAGGAATTAGCCAGATAAAGATAGTTTAAAAATATGCAAAACTGGGGAGACCCAAGATGGTGGTGGAGTAAGTAGAAGCAACAGTAAATTCCTCCCAGGGCCAATCTGGAATTACAACTACATTATAGAGAAATCACTCTGAATAACCAATTGAATACTGCCTAGAGAGAAGCCTTATAACCAAGGACAGACAGCAGAAACCACTTCATCACAACAAGACTGGTAGGGAGTGTGGGAGAGGCGTGAGAGGGTTGGCTGGGCACCATGGGCAGCAGCTGAAGTTCTAGAGGGATGTTTCAGCAGCTGTGGGGTTCCCATGAAAAATGTGGGGTCTAAATCCCAAGCCTGGCACTGTAGCCTATAGCACCAGAGCCAGAAAAGAACTCAGATAACAACATCCAGCTGTGTAAAGCAAGAGAGTTTCTATTGGCCAGGGAGAGAAGGCTGGAGATGCAGAGAGCCTCTAAAAGGGTCAGTGCACAAAATACATTTGCAGCCACTTACCCTGGGTCCTGGCACAGGAAGGGCAGAGTGGACTAGATATGTTTGAGGAAGGTCTGGGGTTGGTGGTCCTGGGGAGAGCACTGAAGGAACAGCCACCAGTATCCTGTGCTGAGTCATTCCCCACACTGCAGAAGCCACCTTTCTTGGGCAGAGAATTCACCTCTAAGTGCCATCATACTGAGGGGAAGCAATAGCCCTGCAGAAATTACTCTAACCTACCTTGTAGTGCTTAAGATTTATTATTGGTTACAGCTCGATTAGTTTAACAACTGATCAGTGTAACGGCTGATTAGTTTTACAGTTAAGACAGAAAATTTAAAGCAACAAAAATGGGAAGATAAAGAAACAGACACCAAACAAAAGAACATGAGAATTCTCCAGAAGAGGTAGATGAAATAAATGGAGGCAGCAATTTATCAGATTGTTTAGAGTAATTTTTATAAGGATACTCAACGGCATGGAAAAAGACATAGAAACCATAAAAAAGGACCAGTCAGAAATAAAGAATGCAATATCTGAAATAATACTGTGGAAGGAATAAACAGTAGGTTAGATGAAGCGGAGGATTGCATCACTGATTTAGAAAACAAAGTAGAAAAAAAAAAAAGAAACACCTAGGCAGAGCAGCAAAAAGAAAAGAGAATTTAAGAAAATGAGAAGAGCTTAAGAAACATCTTGGGCAACATGAGGCATAAAAACATCTGCATCTTGGAAATACCAGATGGAGAAGAGAGTGAACAAGGGCTCAAGAACCAATTTAAAGAAATAATGACTGAAGATTTCCCTAATCTGGTGAAGGAAAAAGACATACAAATTCAAAATGCTCAGAAAATAGCAAACAAGTTGTACTCAAAGTGGCCTATACTGAGAGACATCATAATTAAAATGACAAGCCTTAAAAGCTTAGGAAAAGGTTTAATTTTTTTAGGAAAAAATCCTAAAAGTTACAAGAGAAAAGCAAGTATATCTACAAGGGAGCACCAATTAGACTGTCATCTGATTACTCAACAGAAATATTTCAGGCCAGAAGGGAGTGGTGTGAAATATTCAAGGTGACGAAAGGTAGGGACCTACAACCAAAACTATTTTAAATGACAGCAAGACTATCATTTAAAATAGGACAAATAAGGAGCTACCAAGATAAGAAAAAGCTAAAGCAGTTGGTTAATACCAAACCACTGCTACAACAGCTTTTAAAGGCTTGCTTTAAGAAGAAAAAAAAAAACAGTTTAACAATAAAATGGCACTACATATGTACCTATCAGTAATCACTTTAAATGTAAATGAAATAAATGCCCTAAACAAAAGACAAAGGGTAGTTGAATGGATAAGAAAACAAGGCCCATACATATGCTGATTTCAGGAGACCCACCTCAGATCAAAAGACACACACACTAAAAGTAAAGTGGTGGAAAAAGGTATTTCATGTAAATGGAAAAGAAATAAAAGCTGTAGTAGTACTTATATCCAACAAAATAGTCTTGAAATCCAAGGTTATAATAAGAGACAACAAAGAACACTACATAATGACAAAGGAAATAATCCAACAAGAGGATATAACCCTAGTAAACATTTATTCACCCAACATAGGAACACCTAAATATGTAAAGCAAATCTTGATGGACATGAAGGGAGAGACAGACATAAATACAGTCATAGTTGGGAGTTTTTAACATTCCATTGACTTCAATGGGTAGACCTTCCAGGCAGAAAATCAACGAGAAGACAGTGGCCTTAAGTGACACACTAGATCAAATGGACTTAACTGATATCTTCAGAACGTATCATCACAAAGCAGCAGAATATACGTACTTTTCAAGTGCACATGGAATGTTTTCTAGGATAGACCACATGTTAGGAGACAAACAACTGTCAATAAATTTGAGAAGATAGAAATCATAAAAAGCCTCTTCTCTGACCACAATGCTATGAAATAGAAATCAATCACAAGAACACTGAAAAACATGGAAGCAAAATAACATGTTATTAAACAATGAGTGGGTGAACAATAAGATCAAGGAAGAAATCAAAAGATACCTTGAAACAAATGAAATTGAAGACACAACAATCCAAAATCTGTAGGACACTGGGAAAGCAATCCTAAGAGGGAAATTCATAAAATTACAGGCTTATCTCAAAAAACAAATAAAATCTAAAATACACAGTCTAAACTTGCACTTAAAGGAACTTGATAAGGAACAACAAACAAAGCCCAAAGAGAATGACAGAAGGAAATAATAAAGATCAGAGTGGAAATAAACAAAATAGAGTCTTAAAAGGTGATACAAAAGATCAAAGAATATAGGAGCTGCCTCTTTGAAAAGAAAAACAAGACTGACAAACTTTTAACCAGACTCATCAAGAAAAAAACAGAAAGAACCCAAATAAATAAAATGATAAATGAAAGAGGAGAAATAATAACTGACAGCAAGAAAATACAAAGGATTATGAGAAAATATTATGAACTACATGGCAACAAATGGGACGACAACCTGGATGAAATGGATGCATTTCTAGAAACAAGCTATCTTCCAAAACCAAATCACGAAGAATCAGAGAATCTAAATAGGTAAATTACACCTAATAAAACTGAAGCAGTAATCAAAAAACTCCCCCCAAAACAAAAGCCCTGGACCAGTGACTTCACTGGTGATATTTACCAAACATTCTAAGAAGAACTGACACCTTTCCTTCTCAAACTATTTAATAAAATTCAAGAGGAGGGAGAGCTCCCAAACTCATTTTACAAAGCTAGCATTATCCTACTTCCAAAACCTGTTAAAAATACTACAAAAAAAAAAAAAAAAGAAAGAAAAGAAAGTTATAGGCCTAATGAACATAGATGGTAAAATCTTCAACAAACCATTAGCAACCTCAAAACAGCAGTGCATCAAAAAGATCATACACCAGGATCCAGTGGGATTTATTCTGGGAATGCAAGGTTGGTACGACATTCACAAATCAATAAATGTGATTCACCACACAAACAAAATAAAGGATAAAAATCACATGATCATATCAATAGATGCAGATAAAGTATTTGATAAAATTCAACACCCATTCATGATAAAAACTCTAAACAAACTGGGGATACAGGGAACATACCTAAGACAATAAAGGCCACATTAAACAAACCCACTGCCAGCATCATACTCAATGGGCAAAAAGTACAAGTGTTACCCTTAAGACTGGGAACAAGACAGGGATGTCTGCTTTTACCTCTCCTATTCAACATAGTACTGGAAGTTCTAGCCACAACAATCGAACAAGAAGAAGAAATAAAAGGCATTCAAACTGGAAAGCAGGAAGTAAAACTGTCTTTATTTGCAGATGACATGATACTGTACATAGAGAACCCCAAAGGTTCTACAAAGAAGCTACTAGAATTGATAAATGAATTCAGCAATCAGTAGCATATTTATGTCAATAATGAATTAACACAAAGGGAAATTAAGAAAACAATCCCATTCACAATTGCTTCAAAAAGAATGAAATACTTAGGAATAAACTTAACCAATGATATAAAATACCTGTCCTCAGAAAAGTATAAGACACTGAAGAAAGAAACTGAAGAAGATACAAATAAGTAGATAGTACAAATAAGAAGATACAAAACACACCATGCTCATGGATAGAAAGAACTGACATCATTAAAATGTCGTACTACCCAAAGCAATCTATAGATTCAACACAATTCCTATCAAGATTCCAATGACATATTTCACAGAACTAGAACAAATACTTCAAAAATTTATATGGACCCTCAAAAGGCCCCACCCAGCAACAGCAATCCTGAGAAAGAAGAACAAAGTTGGAGTAATCACACTACCTAATATCAAACTATAGTATAAAGCCACAGTAATCAAAACAGTATGGTACTGACATAAAAACAGATACATAGATCAATGGAACAGAACAGAGAGTCCAGAAATAAACTCAGTCCTTTATAGTCAATTAATATTCAACAGAGGAAGCAAGCACATATAATGGGCTAAAGATAACTTATTCAATAAATAGTATTGGGAAAATGGGACAGATACATGCAGAAAAATGAAACTAGACCACTTTCTTACACCACAAACAAGAATAAATTCAAGATGGATCAAAGACTTAAATGTTGGACCTGAAACCATAAAAATCCTAGAAGAAAACATAGGCAAGCAAAATCTTGGATATTGCTCATAGCAATATTTTATTGGATATATTTCCACAGGCAAGGGAAACAAAAGAAAAAATAAACAAATGGAACTACATCAAATTAAAAAGTTTTTGCACAGCAAAGGAAATCATCACCTAAATAAAGAGACATCCCACAGAATGGGAGAACAAATTTGCCAATACATCTGATAAGGATTAATATCCAAAATTTATGAAGTATTTACAAAACTCAACATCCAAAAAACAAATGACCCAATAAAAAATGGGCAATGGACCTGAATAGACATTTCCCCAAAGAGGACATGCAGATGGCCAATAGGCATATAAAAGATTCTCAACATCACTGATCATCAGAGAAATGCAAATTAAAACCACAATTAGATACCATTTCACAGCTGGCAGAGCTGCTATCATCAATTAATCAACAAACGACAAGTGCTGGTGATGATGTGGAGAAAGGGGGATCCTTTTACACTGTTCATGGGAATGCAGACTAGTGCAGTGACTATGGAAATCTGTATGAAGATACCTCAAAAAATTAAAAATGGATCTGCCTTCTGACCCTGCAATCCCACTTCTGGGAATATTTCTGAAGGAACCTGAAACACTAATTCGAAAGAACACAAGCACCCTTATGTTCCTTGCAGTGTTATTTACAATCACCAAAATATGGAAGTAGCCCTAGTGTCCATCAATAGATGAGTGGATAAAACAACTATGGGACATTTACACAATGGAATACTACTTAGCTATAAAAAAGAAGAAAATTTTACCCTCTACGACAGTATGGATGGACCTGAAGAACATTATGCTAAGTAAAATAAGTCAGTCAGAGAAAGACAAATATCATATGATTTCACTCATATGTGGAGTCTAATGAACAAACTGAAGTAACAAGGAAAACAGGGTCAGACTAATAGATGGAGAACAGGTTGACAGCTAGTGTGGGGGCTGTTTAGAGGATGGAGGGATTGAGCAAAAAGAAAGAAGGACTCATGGACATGGACAACAGTGTGGTAATTGCTGGGGGTGGTGGATTAAGGGGGGTAAATGGTAATGGAAGAAATATAAAGTTAAAAAAATATGCAAAACTAGGCTAACAAAAGGTATTCAGAGGTTGTTGAATAATTTTGTTAAGTAGAAATTGATTCAGCATATTGTATTTGCAAGTCATTTTTGTATACTGAAGGTCAACATCTAGATACCTTTTAATTATGGTAAACTAGCAAAGGCATAATCTCTCACAAGTCAGGTAACACAATATAGAGATATGTAAAAAATAAACACTGAAGGAAATGGAAAAAGAAATTGACAAAAACACAATAAAACAAAAAGAACTTTAGAGCACCATTCTGTCTTTCTTGTGTACTCAATGTCCCCTCAAAGAGAGCACAAAAAAATTAGATCAATAAAGTGTCTAATGGTATAAAATGTAATAGAATAAGTTCTATACCATTCAGAGACATCTTTCAACTGCCAACATGATGTTTATAATAATGGACTGTTAGGCCACAAAGAACAGTTCGAAACTCTCCAAAAAGTAGAAATAATATTGTCTATACTTTTTGATTATAATGCAATAAAATTAGAAATGAGAGATAAAAGACACATTTTTAAAAAGAAAAACCCAACTATTTAGAAATGGTTAAATTACCTCCTAAAAATCTCATGTGTTCCTGGTAGTACACTTAGGGCAGGAGCCCACCCCATAGTATCTACTGAGATGAGATGAGTAAAGCTTAAAAAAAACTACATTGCTTCAATCTTAACAATGAAAAAAGGCCAAGTGATCTACAGCATCATAATTTTTCCTGAGTCTACCGGGGAGTTGCATTTACAAGGCAACAAAAAGTATGACAAGCCTCTTCAAGAAGAGATGAATCACAGGAACTATCTTTGAAAGAGCACAGAAGAAAGAGATGACCAGAATATAAATGGGTAAGAATAAATCGGTTAAAACTAACAAAATGTTAAAAGCCAAATGTGGGCTAAGGGGTCTCTCTGGAATATCTAGGAGCCTCAGAAATAGGAAAGTTCATAATCACTCAAAAGCTTTTCCACGTGCCTCTGCAGGGTACTCAGAAAGATGGGGGCTCAGGCAGGAGGACAGAGTGCCCCTTTGGTAGCAATGGTGTACAGGAGGTGACTGGCTGCTCCTGGAGGACAAGCACCAAGCTCCTCTCTCTTCCCCATGTTCCTTCTTTCCTACCCTCTGTCTCCTAGGGCCATTGGTTGCCTGGGACAGAGAGTCATTAATAACTCTCTGTTGAACAAATATATGAAAAATATTCTCTTAATAGTTATAAGCATAAAGACAATGAAAGCAGTTCAAAATTAAATTGTTATACATTGCAATGCTCATGTACATACAATTAGGCAACACACTTTAAAAATATTTTTGCCTTACTTCTAGTAAGAGAAATACAAGTTATATGATTTAAATATTGCCACATTTTCCCTTTCTGATTTTTCTTTTTACTCTTCTTTCTTCTTTCTTTCTCTTATAAGGTAGGGATAGCACCTAATGGTTCAGAAGAGTCTTCATGAAAGTTTTAGTAAGATCTAGGGACAGATAAGGATGGCCAGTAGAGAAAATGTGAATACTGGCCCTGTGTTTATCTGCTCTCAAAGAGTTTTAGTCTCCCAGCTTTGTGTCATCTGTTGATACTTTGAATTGGACCAGAGTCTCTAATTCTTCTTTATGTACCTACTCTAGCTCCCTAATTCTGGTTCATTAGCAAACGTATCTTTCTTGGTGCTCCCTCCTCTTGGAGATTAATCCAGTATTTACCTTGTTCATGTCTGTGATGTTGACTAATGAGAAGGGGTTCTCATAAAAGAGGAACATAAACTATCCTGATGGCTTGCTTTTTAAAATTGAGATATAATTGACCTATAACATACTAGTTTAAGGTATACAATATGATTTGATATTTGCATATAGTGAGAAATAGATGACCAACACAGTTAAGTCTAGTTAATATTCACATCCATATATAGTTAAAAAAATCTTTCTTGTGATGAGAACTTGCAAGATCTACTCTTTTAGCAACTTTCAAACATACAATACAGTATTATTAACCACAGTTGTCATGTTGTACATTGTATTCCCATGATTTATTCATTTTATAAGTGGAAGTTAGTACCTTTTGACTCACTTCACAGTTTCACCCTTGCCCCCCACTTCTGGCAACCACCAATTCATTCTTTGTATCTATGAGTGGTTTTTTGTTTTGTTTTTAGATTCCACATATAAGTAAGATCATATGGTATCTGTCTTTCTGTCTCACTTAAGATGATGCCCTTAAGATCCATCTATGTTGTCAGAAAATTTTTTGATAAATTTTTTTCTTACAAAAACCAATGTACAGAGTGGGGCAAAAGTAGGTTTACAGTTGTTCATATGGCAAATAATACAATAATAAATAATAAATAATAATACAAGGATAAGCTCTGTGTTCTGCATACTGACAACTGTAAACCTACTCTTGCTCCACCCTATATGGTCACAACAAAAAAATACAGATTAAAAAGAAAAAGAACATTTAAATCACTCACCTAGACCACAGTTAGTCTTTACATATAAACAGATGAACACAGAGAACCTCAAATTTATGTATGATACTTTATGTTCATTTATTGTAAAGAATAATTTATATTATGTATACTGTGTACTTCCCCCTAATTTTGCAGATTCCAAAAGAATCCTTCTATGTCAGCAGTTATGTTTCTGAAATAATTAATAATGGCTGTACAATATTTCGTTACATAGATACCCTAACTTCTTTCTTTTCAAAATGTTTTAGTAAACAATCCTTTACTCAAAAACACTATGACTACTTCTAATTTTTTTGAAATGATTATGCAAGCAAATAAAAGAGTGGGTATGGTCAAAAAGTCACTCCAAAGTTTAAATGTAAATCTCGATTAACTGAGAAAATGAATTACAATATGAAAATCTCTGACAACTATACTTGATAGTCACCAGCAGAAACAATCTGCCATCTGAAAACCTTTATCTCGTAAAGAAAAAATGAGAGATAGACATTTATAAAGCTTCATAAATTGTCCACCAAATATTACCAAAGCGTACAGCAGATGTACTTTCTGGACCGATGGTATGAATGTACTCATTCATTTCACTTGAAGATTTTTGTAAACATATCACAAAACTGAAAACACGTAAAAATTAACTCCATATGACAACAGCCCAAAAGACTGAGATAAATGAAAAAACAGAAAAATACCTGCAACATGTGACAGTTAAGTAATTAAAATTCCTTCTTTTTTTTTTAGTATGTAAGAAAAATTTATTAGTGATATGTTCTCATGGAAGAGAATGGGCCTAGCCCAGGTGTGTTGAAAAAGGCAAAGGTACTTTGTCTCTTTCTCCTGAGGCCTTATATAGTTTGTGGGGTGGGATGAGGAAATTACTTATCGATCTGGTGAGAGAAGGTGGGGAATACTCCTCCAAGGGAGGGCATGACCTCCTGACCTAAGCACAACTGTGGGTAGAGGTCTGTTAACTCAGATTTTTATCTTGCTCCAGCACAACCCCTTGTTATCCTGTTAAAAACAGACACAAGGCTGGAGACAGTTAAGTTATTTATGAGCTTTTCCTGCAAGTACTATGGACCTCCCCACAGCCCCCCTCTTTCTCCTAAACTTCTACCTAACATTTCCCTCCCCTCAAGCATTAGGAACCCAAATCTTTGGAGACTTTGGGGTGACAACAGCTCTGACTACTTCCTGCTGTAAAGGGATGTTGAGACTTGTTAGAGTTCCCTCTTCTTGCTAACTATCAATTGGAAGAGGTGGAGGGAAATTAATAATTAATATTTCTTAATATACAAATGAAAAATCAAAATAACTCCCTAAGAGCTAAATGGCAGAAGACACGAAAACACAATTTGCAAAAGGAATAAAAATGAGCAGACAAACATGAAATGTGTTGAACCTCAGAGAAATTAAAAAGACTGAAATGCCATCTTAGTGAGTGTTCCCATGCAAGGAAAACAATGTAGTTCAGAAGGACCATTTGCAATAAGTATCAAAATATATATCTTTTGAGTCATTAATCTTACTTCTAGGAACTAACCCTAATGAAACAATTATATAAACAAACATATATAATTATATACTGCAGTATTGCTTATCATGTAAGATAAAGAAAACAAGTCAACTGTCTGTGAATGGAGAATCAATGAAATAAATTATGGTATACAGATACATACAACAGAATAGCATGTAGCTATTTTAAAAAATGTCAATGATAAACCTACATTCGTTTGTGTTGAAAGTCATCCATTAGACTGTGAGGCTCTCAAAATGAGGGAATTAGAGCATGGAATATATGATATGATCTTCTTAATGTCAAATAGTTACATAGATTTTTATACAGAAATGTCTGAAAGGATGGTCACCAAAAAGTTAACAGTGAATTTCATTGATTTTCATATATATCAGAATAGTTTTCTAGATTTAAAATATACTAATAAACATGCATCATTGTTATAAAAATAGAGACTCATAAATGACGACAGACTCAACTGTTTTATTCCCCAAAAGATGAATTTTATCTATATCTAGTTTGGCTATCAAGGCCAGCTGGCTATTTAATGTCTGCTTTGTTACTTTGGTAAACACAGCATAACAAAAAATCTATCTGGTCTGAGTCCTGGGTTCCTGGCAGAAGTTTCAGAGCCCTGGGAATTTCCTGAGTGATACTGTCTTTGTTATGCTATTGAGGTGAGTCCTAATGGGCCCTTAGACAGCTTCAGCATTGGAATTTGTAGCCATTGAACTACAGGGAGTAAAAGGAAGTTTGAAAATGATGTGGCCAATGTTCCAATCGGTGATGCCTGTGCATGAAGTCCCAATAAAAACTTTGGACACCTAAGGTCAGTGGAGCTTCCTGGTTGTTGAACACAATGATACTCTGGGAGAGTAACTGCCCTCACATCACAGGGAGAGGATATGGAAGTTTTGTTTCTCTCTCAGATCTCACCTGATATGTATCATTTATAATAAAATTGTAATAGCACCTTCCTGAGTTCTGTGAGTCACTCTAGCAAATTATTACACCTGAAGAGAATTGTGGGAACCTCCCAACTTGTAGCCAGTTGGTCAGAGTTATGTGTGACCTGGAGAACACCCTCCCCCACCTTAGACTTTTGGCTAATCTGAAGTAGGGGTGGTCTTGTGAAGGACTTTGCACTTAACCTGTGAAGTCTATTCGAACTGCAGGTAGTCAATGTCAGGATTACACTTGTACTGCAGTACACCCAGCTGGTGCCGGACCAGTTGGGCTGACACAGAACAGTAACCATTCTAAGTAAGGATATAACACTATTTTCGGTAACTATACTTTTGAGGGTAGAGGAGATGTCACAATCTGGTAAATGGCCAATAGCTCTATTGATCAGGTTTTATGATTTTTATGCCACAAACAATAAGATGAAAGAAATGTTTATCCTTCTCGGGTACCCAAATGCCTCCTTAGCTGTGCCATTCATACGGCTCTAACAAGCATTACTCCCATACACTGTGCTCCTCTAGAAAAGCACTTATTAGCAAGTGCTGCATTTGTCCATCTCTCTGTCATTTACTAAACTGAATTCCAAAGCAGGAACCACATGTTATTCACCTTGTATTCTCAGAGTCAACCATACTGTCTGGTCTTGAGCTTGGTTTTGAGGCCAGCACCTCAGTGTCTATCTTCCTGTCTGTCTGGGTGATAGTCTGATCTTGCTGGGCCAAGAGCACAACAAATGTCTTATCAGTTTGGTGAATGAATGACTGAGTCAACGATATAGTTCTGTACACAAAAAAATCACTTCCATAAAGGAACTTGCTTCTGTGGGTGCTTTGGTTTGAAGCTTCCTAGCCATTTTAAATTCTTCTCTCTATTCAAGTAAATACTATGGTAGATCAGAGAAATAAGTAACTTCTTAAGGGAAATACTAAATAAAAATAAGAATTCCTTTAACACAATAAAAAAAAAGAGGGTGGTGTCAAATATTCCTCTCTCCTCTTAGACCTTTGTGGTCTCTTATTATGATAGAACTTTAGAAATCCAGTTTGAAGGTCTAACTTTTCTTTCTAGTCTGAACGCTATTATTCTTTTAACAACTTAACCACCTACCTTTTAATCTAGCATCACCTCCAAAGGCACCACAGCCCCAGTTTCCTGTGGCCACTGCAGAAAGATTCTCTGAAGGAACTCCAGGACGGAGAAATCCACAGTAAGCCTGAAGGATGAAAGAAATTTCAAAGCATATGAGTTAATAGACACTAGCAGTCTTTCTGACTACACGTAACTGGATCTTTCTCCATTATCAAACTTATGTTACCCCTCTCTCTTTTTTGCCTTTAGGGGTCAAAATAGAAGGAAAAACAGAGAATTGTGCATTATACAGAGTAAGAAATGATCAATTCTAATATTTATTCGCTTTGATGCTGGACGAATCAAAGCCCTTAAACCAATACAGGTCTCAGTTCCTTTTTTTTTATTCAAAGACATATAAATAGAAATATCAGAGATATTCCAAGAACTGATAGTATTACAATTACAAACTACTAGGAACTAACTAAAGGAAGGAGAGACACTTAAAACACTTTTATTTGAAGGCTTTAAAAAAAAAAGATTTTATTTATTTATTTTTAGACAGAGGAGAAGGGAAGAAGAAAGAGAAGGAGAGAAACATCAATGTATGAGAAAAACATCAATTGGCTGCCTCTTGCACACACCCCAAACAGGGACCTGGCCTACAATCCAGGCATGTGCCCTGATCAGGAATTGAACTGGCAACCTTTTCCTTTGCAGTATGACATCCAACTAACTGAACCATACCAGTCAGGGCTATTTGAAGGCTTTTATTCACCATTTCTTTCATTAAGGTAAATTGTCATTACTATTATATTTCCCCAGCTTTCTTTTTTCTCTGAATTATTGGAACCAGATTAACTGTGAACAGTTTTACTTTTAAAATTATTGATTTTTGAGACAGAGAGAGATTGATTTATTGTTCCACCTATCCATGCATTCACTGGTTGATTCCTGTATGTACCCTGACCAGGGTAGAACCCAAAACCTTGGCAAATTGGAACAACACTCCAACCAATTGAGCTACCCTGTCAGGGCTATGACTAGCTTTTAAAAGTGCTTCCTACCACTAAAATGCTTAACAATGAACAAGCAACTATATTACAAAAGGGATTCCTACACCTAACTGCAAAATAACCTTAAGATCCATTCCAGATCCAAGATTTTCTAGTTTCACAGCTGTGTTTTAAACTAAAATATTTAAAAATATTTCTCAGTAACGTGAGAAAAGAACAATATATCCTGAGAATGCCAGTTATGTACCAATTACATGAAGAGTTCATTTTATATAAGAGAAGACTGCAGTTTAAGGTTCCAGAGTTTCTGATTTTCAGCCTAGTTGGTCTTTCTGCTTAATAAAGGTTGTTACTTTATTAAAATTATCAGACTATAAAAGAAAAATAAAATACCTAGGACTAAACCTAACCAAGGAGGTAAAAGACCTGTATGCAGAAAACTACACAACACTGAAGAAAGAAATGAAGGAAGACACAAACAAATGGAAACATATATTGTGTTCATGAATTGGAAGAATTAACATCATCAAAATGTCCAAAGTATCCAAAGCAATTTACAGATTCAATGTAATACCTATGAAAGTACCAATGGCATCTTTCACAGATATAGAACACTTCAAAAATTCACATGGAACCATACCCCAAATAGCTGCTGCAATTTTGAGAAAGAAGAGCAAAGTAGGAGGGATCACAATACCAGATATCAAACTGTATCACAAGGCCACTATAATCAAAACAACCTGGTAATGGCACAAAAATAGGCACATGGACCAACGGAACAGAACACAGAGCCCAGAAATAAACCCAAGTCTCTACAGCCAATTAATATTTGACAAAGGGGGCAGCAACATAAAATGGAGTGACAATAGCCTCTTCAACAAATGGTGTTGGGAGAACTGGACAGCTACGTGCAAAAAAATGAAACTTGAGCACTAACTTACACCATACAAAAAAATAAATTCAAGATGGATAAAAGATTTAAATATAAACCGTGACACCATTAAAGTCCTAGAGGAGAACATAGGCAGGAAAATCTCAGATACTTCATGCAGCAACATTTTTACTGATATGTCCCCTAGAGCAAGGGACATAAAGAAAAGAATAAACAAATGGGATCTCATCAAAATAAAAAGCTTCTGTACGGCTAAAGAAAACAATATTAAAATCAAAAGAGAACCAACCATATGGGAAAACATATTTATCAATGATCCCTCAGACAAGGGTTGAATCTCCAAAATCTATAAAGAACTTATACAACTGCACTCTAAGACAAGCAACCCAATTAAAAAGTGGGCAAAGGTCTTGAACAGACACTTCTCCAAGGAGAACACACAGAAGATCCAGAGACACATGAAAAGATGCTCAGTACCACTAGCTAGCACAGAGAAGCAAATGCAAAACCCAATGAGGTACCACTTGACACCAGTCAGAATGACCATCATAAGCAAAACAACAAACAACAAGTGTTGGAGAGGTTGTGGAGAAAAGGAAACCCTACTGCACTGTTGGAGGGAGTATAGACTCATACAACCACTGTGGAAAACAGTATGGAATTTTCTCAGAAAACTAAAATGGATCTGCATTTTGATTCAGCAATTCCACTGCTGGGATCATATCCTAAGAACCCTGAAACACCAATCCAAAAGAACCTGTGCACCCCAATGTTCATAACAGCAAAATTTACAATAGCCAAGTGCTGGGAGCAACCTAGGTGCCCATCAGTAAATGAGTGGATCAAAAAACTATGGTCCATTTACACAATGGAATTCTATGCAGCAGAAAGAAAGAAGGAGCTCCTACCCTATGCAACATCATGGATGGAAGTGGAAAACATTATGCTAAGTGAAAGAAGACAAATATTTGGTGGTGACAGACAAATATTTGGTGGTGAAAGGCAAATACCATATGATCTCACCTTTAACAGGAACCTAAACAACAAACAAACAAAGAAGCAAAATATAACCAAAGACACTGAAATAGAGAACAGGCTGACAGTGACCAGAGGGGAGAAGGGAAGGAATTTCAGGGCAAAAGGGGAAGGGTATACAAGAACAGGTATAAAGGACACATAGACAAAAACTAGGGGGATGGAAATGGGAGTGCGATGTGGAGAGATAGGTGGGTAGGCTGGGAAGGGAGTAAAGGACAGAAAACTCTAGTTGAACAACAATTAAAATAAAGTTAAAAGAAAAAAAAATTAGTCACATGACATTCACCAATGATATAGCTACTTATTTTTTATTGCTATTTTTACTAATAAACAACTTTGAACAGGGAAATAAGAACTCTCTGATACCTCAGAACGGTAAATGGAAGTTATCTATGAATATTCATATGTCAGAATGAGTTTTCATGGAAAGAGAATAAAGGGAAATTCACAGTCCCAAAGGTTTCAAAAGAGTACCTTAAGAAATAAGAGGCAGGAAGAAAACACTGGTATCTAGAGTTAAAAACTAGTACCCAACCAGGAAGTGGTGAAGATAGACATGTAGGAAGAAAACAAAGAAAACAGTTGTAAAAAGCTACAGACACAGAAATGGGTCCGAGAAATAAATGGTACTGGGGAAAATGCTTGTCACAAACATTACCCACAGACATGCATGAGCACATGCATACTTAAGTACAAACTCAATCTCCAACATAATTTCAGCAGACTCAGGTAGATATAATTAAACTATGCCTTTCACTATACTGTAAATACATTATATTGTTTGCTAGATTAATATTAAGTAATTTAACAAATATGGATTGTTGACTTCTAGCCAAGATGGATGCATACGGAGATATACTTTGCTTCCTTGCACAACCAAAAGAAGGAAAACAAGAAATTTAAAAACAAAAAACAACCAGAGGTGCCAGAAAGTTGATCTGTATGGAAGTCCAACAACCAAGGACTTAAAGAAGAAACATTCGTCCAGACAGGTAGGAGGGATGGAGACAGGCAGATGGGCAAAGAGGAATCACACTACATGGTAGCTGGCTAGAGGATGGGGCAACGGGGTGGCTGGCAGAGCAGGTAATCCCACATATGTGTGTGGATAAGCTGCGAGGAGCAATTGGGGAAAGAGACAGAGCATGCAACCCAGGGTTCCAGTGTGGAAAAATGGAGCCTCAAAACCTTTGACTGAAAAAACCTGTGGGGGTTGAGATGGCAAGAGAAACTCCCAGCCTCAAAGGAGAGTTCCTTGGAGAGATCCACAGGGTTCTAGAATGTACACAAGCTCAACCACCTGGGAATCAGCACTATAAGGGCCCAATTTGTTAGAGGGTAGTGGAGGAAGTGACTGAAAGCCTGCCAAGAGCTGAGCAAGCAGCATTATTCCCTCTCTAACCTCTCCCCCACATACAGCACCACAAACCAGCGACAGGGGTTGCCCCACCCAGGCCAATATCTAAGGCCCCTTACTATATAATAGGCACCCTGAGACAAAAAAAAATATGGCCCAAATGAAAGAACTGATCAAAAGTCCAAAAACAGAACTAAGTGATCAAGAGATAGCCAACCTATCAGTTGCACAGTTCAATACACTGGTAATCATGATGTTCACAGAAATGGTTGATTATGGTTGCAAAATAGAGGAAAAAGTGAAAGCTATGCAAAGTGAAGTAAAGGAAAATGTACAAGCAACCAACAATGAAGGGAAGGTAACTGGGACTCAAACCAATGGTTTGGACCAGTAGGAAGAAATAAACATTCAACCAGAATGGAATGAAGAAACGAGAATTCAAAAAAATTAAGGAGAGCTTAGGAACCTTTG
Organism: Tonatia bakeri; assembly: GCA_004024845.1. NCBI lineage: Eukaryota > Metazoa > Chordata > Mammalia > Chiroptera > Phyllostomidae > Tonatia > Tonatia bakeri. Next base: position 9,725 of record PVIA01008886.1, on the reverse strand, counting down.
GGACAACTTTAAACATTCCAACATTCAAATCATAGGGGTGCCAGAAGGAGAAGAGGAAGACCAAGAAATTGAAAACTTCTTTGAAAACACAATGAAGGAGAACTTCCCTAATCTGTCAAAGGAAACAGACTTGCAGGAAGCTCAAAGAGTACCAAAAAAGTTAGACCCAAGGGAGCACACTCCAAGGCACATCATAATTACATTACCCAAGAGTAATAAGGAGAGGATCTTCAAAGCAGCAAGAGAAAAGGAGACAGTTATGGACAAAGGAGTTTTGGTAAGATAGTCAGCTGATCTATCAAAAGAAACCTTACAGGCAAGAAGGGGCTGGAAAGAAGTATTCAAAGTCATGAAAGGCAAGGGACCTACATCCAAGATTACTATCCAGCAAAGTTACCATTTAGAAGGGAAGGGAAGGGAAGGTAAAGTGCTTCCCAGATAAGGTCAAGGAGTTCATCATCACCAAGCCCTTATTACATGAAATGTTAAAGTAACTTCTCTAAGAAAAATAAGAACATCAAAAGTATTAACAGTAAAATGAGAACAAACTCACAACTATTAACAACCAAACCTAAAAACAAAAACAAAAACAAAAGCAAACAAGCAGAATAGGAACAGAATCACAGAAATAGAGATCATGTGGTGGGTTATGAGCATCATGGGGGTAGGGGTAGAATGGGCGAAAGGTACAAGGAATAAGAAGCATAAATAGTATGTACAAAATAGACATGGGGAGGTTAAGAATAGTATGGGAAATAGAGAAGCCAAAGAACTTATAGGCATGACCCATGACATCAACTAAGGTGGGGGAATGATGATGGGGGATGGGGGTACAGGGTGGAGGGGAATAAAAGGGAGAAAAAAATGGGACTTTAATAGCATAATAAAATATATATTAAAAATGATTTAATAAGTATTGTTCCTAGAGAGTTGCTTATTTATATAAAGTCAACCACACAATTGTTTAACATATAATACACAGTTGGTACTGATACTGATTTTCTGAGGTTTTAGAATATTGTATATAGGAGACTGTTCTGTGTGGTATGGGCCCAGAAAGGACCCATGCCCACAGATAGGTTCTCTTGTGAGGAATCAGGCCTGCATTGTACCTAGACTGCTATGAGACTTGCTTTTGCTAAAACTCCCTCACCCTGAATTGAGGCAGCAAGTGCCTACTATAACTTCCTAAAGTCTGTGCTAAACCTCCCTAGTAGGGAGTGTAACCAGTTCAACCAGTTTTCCCTTTGCACTTGCAAATATCTTTCTTATGTGATGTGATTAGCAGCATCCTCTCCTTTTTCTGTAAAAGGTAACCACCTAAAGCAAATCTGTGCATAGTAAATTAGGGCTATCATGCAATGTGTGCAGAAAAGAAATAAAGGTCAGTCAAGGCAGGGCTGAGGCTTTTTCTCCTCTTGAGAGAAAAGCCAGGTTTGTCCCTTTTCCTCCACAGGACTCTGTAGTCCGTGTGAATTTCTCATCCACAATGTGGTGGATCTCACAAGTCGGGGTCTGCATCATTGTGATTTCTTAAAAACAAAGATAACGTAAAAAAACCCTTAAGAATCTTGGGAACATAATCAATAATATTCTGTTAAGTATGCAAAGTGATACATGATTACTAATATTAGTGGGCTGATCACATGGTAAGGTATTAAAGTATAATACAACTAATATATTGTATACTAACTATACTTAAATTAAAAAAATAATTTTTAAATGAATCTTTTGGAAGAGAATAAAATAATATTAATTAGGAGTCTTCACATGATCTTGAGATTCAGTATTAACAATTTTGTCAATTTCTTTTGTTACTTGATTAAATAGCAATTGTATAAAGATGTTTATTACTATAGAATGTACATGCATCATAGAGAAAAACTTGGGAGTACCTAATTGTTCAAAACCAGTAGTTAAGTCACAGTATATCAATCCAACCAATTTTATGGCCATTATACATTGGCCATTAATCTTCATAAGCATTATTATGAAGATTATTAGAAAGTATGAAAAATATTTATAATATGCAATTAAATTTATTAGGTAAAATACAAAATTATAGGTAATTTTTTAACACATTTATATGAAACTAAATATTCCCTACAGAAATGAAAACAACTATTTGGATGACTTTTTGTCTTTAAAATAATTAGAATTTTGGAAAATTCATTTTGCTTTTTTTAAATAATCACCTAAGGATATGTTTACTGGTTTTAGAGAAAGGAAAGAGAAGAGAGAGACAGTGAGAGATATAGAAACATCAATCATATGCCTTTTGTACATACCATGATCAGGAATCAAACCTGTAATGTAAGGAATGTGTCCTGACTTGGAATCATACCTGTAACCCTTGGTATATAGGACAACACTCCAACCAACTGATCTACCCTGCTAGGGCAATTGATTTTGCTTTTTTAAAAATGCAATGTAAAACAAAAAAAATATGCAGACCTTAGTTTCCTTCCTCACATGTGAAATCGAAGATGGCTTAGGTTATGTCTTTGGTTATTCTGATTCTATATATTGAAAGACTTAAGGGAAAGCTCACTAAAATGATATACTTTGAACTAATATTCCTGAAAAGTAAAGTAACACATACTTTAAGATTATAAATGATCAGAAGTTGAACTTCTTAAAAAAGCAGCAAGTACTGATTGGTTTTGTTAATCAACATCTGGTTTAATAACAAGTCTCTTCCAAATTTGATGATGGGTAATAAAAAAATAAATAAATAAATTTTATAAAGATAAATGGTAGTGACTTCCTGCTGGGGTGGTCTCTTTACTTTGTTAAATTTCTGACCCAGAAACCTCCACAAAATATATTCATTACTTAATCTTACCTGAATGAGTTTAATCATGGCTAAAAGCAACTTTTCACAGATGATTTCCTTCTTGCCTTGCTGAGGTATTTGCCACTTTTGCAAGCTGGAGTCATAAATCTTTCCAATCACGAAGATAATTCTCCTCTAGAATGTCACCCTGCTGAACTCTCTGAGGATTAAATGCTGCTTCACAGTATCAGTTAGATAAAAGGAGACTGACTCTTCTTTTAAAAACCAATTCTACTTGCAAGTCATGATGTCTGTCCAATAGGACAGGTGGAGCCTAGATGCAGCAGACTGTTTCCAGAAATAATAAAGCACTTTGTGGGATTGCCCTTTCAATTACTGTCTGGTGAGCAATGGCTAAAAACAGCAGATAGGACCCCAGAGTTCAAAGATCCACATTGAATTTTGGTGGTGAAAACTGGTCTTAGGCTCGTTGCTTTATTTAAAAAAATGAAGTTTTTCTATTCATGTCTACTTTCTCTCTGGCATGTAAAAATAAAAAATAGGTAGAATTGTGCAAGTCATCCCTAAAGTGATTTAATATAGACTTCTGCTTTAGACCAAAGTTGACAAAACATTTCATATTCCCCATAAGTTGTGCTGTCAGTTTCTGGAAAACTCCCCATTGCTTGTAATAAAATTCACAACTAACTCTTTTAATAGAACCATAACTGATAAATGGCAAAATGCTTTAATTTACAAAGCCCAAAGTTATTTGGACTAGTTCTCTAATTAAGTTATCAATGACATTTAACAAAACCATTTACTCCTTTGTTCTTTTTCAATGAATGAATTAGAAAAATAGGTAATATTGGCCCTGGCTGGGTAGCTCAATTGGTTAGAGCATCATCCCCATATGCTAAGGTTTTGGGTTCAATCCCTGGTCAGGGCACATGCAAGAAGCAATCAATGAATGCATAAATAAGTGGGAAAATATACTGATATCTCTCTCTCTCACACACACACACTCAAATCAATGTATTTTTTTTAAAGATTTTCTTTATTTATTTTTAGAGAGGGAAGGGAGAGAGAGAGAAACATCAATGTGCGGTTGCTGGGAGACATGGCCTGCAACCTAGGCATGCGCCCTGACTGGGAATCAAACCTGTGATGCCTGGTTTGCAGCCCGCACTCAATCCACTGAGCTACACCAGCCAGGGCTCAAATCAATGTATTTTTTAAAAAAATTAAAAAAGAAAACTAATCCCTTGCTAAAAGAGCAAATGTTTATGAATATAGCAGTGAATAAAAAAAACCATACATTTATCAAACGACTTTGCACATGGCAAGCCCTAAACTAAGCGTTTTTATTGAGTAGCCCATGTGTTGATGGCCTACTACTTTACACCTGTGGTATTTCAAATTTAATTTTATTAAATTCCCATTGTTGGAGATGGGGAGGGAGAATCCTCAAATTTTCTCAATGCACTAAGCCATATCATCCAGGACCAAAAAGTAATTTGAAGGAAGAGAACCTGGCTTTCTTACAGCCCATCTGTGTGACCTAGGACAACTTAGTCAACTTCCTGAGGCTCGGTTTGGAGATAGGAACAATGGCTACATCTCTCTGGGTGATTGGGATTAAATCAGACATAGCATTTTAAGTGCTAAGTACAGTGCCTAGCGTACAGTAAGCAATCACTTAACATTAATGACTACTTTTACTATTTTTATTTGAGTAATTTTTAAAGTTTCTATATGTATTTACCTGAATCTTTTACAAAATTTAATTAGACTTAATTGCATATTGACATAAATAACGGCAGGTTGAAAACAAATAGAGAACTGCATTATTATACATTAAAAACCAATCCATCTGCTTCATGTAGTTTCAACTGTTTCATACTTCAATTGAAACTTGGATTTACTGGGCTTTATCTAGCATTTGCAGAATATTTAAGAAATATTCATAAATTTATAACATTTTGAGTGATTTGAGATAATGCATTTATATCTAAAAAGTTTATCTGAAAAACTGTATTAGTAATATGTAAGAAGCTAATGAATCATTGACTAACTCATTTAATAAATATTTTTGAGAAGTTCCCATAAACAAGGTAGTTTGCTGGGCACTGACAGACAAATAATGAAATAAAACTTTTTCTGTTAGGTTATTTTAAAATTCATTTTTCTTTGGTATAAAATATGCTTCATAAGTCCTCTATATTCTATGAATACATGTGTTTCAATGTTGGTAACACAATTAACAACCTATTCACATATACCAAGGCTTCACATTTTTAAAATTTCTGGTGTCTTTGAGGATGAGTAAACTGAAGGTTAGTGCTATACAAGTAAGTTTAGAGAATGTCAATAGGCAAAAGGGAATTAAAAAAGAGAGTTATGTATGCGTAGGGTTATCTTTTAAAAAGATCATATTTGCTGATAATTTCTAAAAGTGAATGATCTAGGGTAAGTATTTGTGAGAAGAGAGACTTTATCCATTAAAAAAGAAACATTTAAATCTGTGTTAATATATGATTATACTATACTTCCTTTTCATATATTTGTCTCCAATCTACCAACTGCTTACATAAATGACTTCTAGTATCAGTGTATCATGTGACAAATTCACATCTACATGTTTAATAAGTAACATGTGATAAAAATCTAAATATAAAATTTTTTATTCTATTTGATACACTTTTTAAAACAAACATGTGCTTGGACACAAATGCTTTAAGTGTTTGGAACAGTGAAATAGGCTTGCATTTAAAACGCAGCTAATATAATAAAAGACATCCTTCAGGCATGCCCTGGCTGGTGTGACTTAGTGGACTGAGCACTGGCCTGTGAACCAAAGAGTCGCTGGTTCGATTCCCAGTCAGGGCATATGCCTGGGTCCGCAGATGGAGGCATGTGAGAGGCAACCACACATTCATGTTCCTCTCCCTCTTTCTCCCTTCCCCTCTGTCTAAAGACAAATAAATTAAATCCTTAAAAAAAAAAAAAAGATATCCTTCAGGCAAATATCTGAATTTCCAAGTGAGGTACGAGAGAAATTATAACTGCTGCTATAACAAAGAAAGGTCTCTCTGGATAGTGAAATTACTTTTTAAAAAGATAAACAGTATCTATTATTTTAACTTTAATTTTGGAAAACAGTACATTTATTCTTCATACTTTTTATTAGGTTCCTTTGAGAATGTTAAACATTAAAACAATGTAACAGCCCTGGCTGGTGTGGCTCAGTTGGTTGGGCATCATTCCACAAACTGAAATGCCTCAGGTTCATTTCCTGGTCACATGCCTAGTGCACATGCCTAGTTTGCTGGTTTGGTTCCCAGTCAGGGCTCATAGGAAAGGCAGCCAATCAATATTTCTCTCTCACACCATTGTTTATCTGCCTTTCTTTCTCCCTTCCTTCCCCTCTCTCTAAAATCAATAAGCATGTGTCAGGTGAGGTTTAAAAAAGAAAACTAATAAATTATATATAAAAAACATGTCCAACAATTAATTAGATTCTCAAGTAGATTAGGATATAAGATTATAAATGTAATTATTACATTCATAATATCTACTAAATTGTTAGTGTAGTAAAAGCCTTTTGAGATTATTTGGTGGGTTATTTTACTAACAATATGAAATGCAAGGCAGATCAGCTAGGATAAGCAGAGCACAACAGAGTGAGACTGTTCCTACAGTAAGACCCAGAAAGATGTGAAGATGCTATACTGAATGCCAGACATGCCAAACCAAAACAACTCCCAATTGCCTTGCAATGATACACCCAGTCTGCTGTCATTACCAAAAGTCTGTTTAGGTACTGGTACATCTGTAACCATGCAAAACCACAAACCTCATTATTTTAATAAGCAATCTCATAACCAAACCCTACTTGTAGGAGTTAAACAATAGTTTTCAGAGGAACTGCAGAAAAAGCCAATAGTTTTGATAAGACCCTAAATCTAGAAAATAGTATCAGCAATCTACTGTATGATAGCTTATTTATTATGGTTAACAGTGGTGAAAATGTGAACTAACAATAGGAATGGCTCATTTTTACATTTCTGTAATACAATTAAAAATAAAATAATTATAGTAGACAACATTAAGCATCACAGAAAATCACAGATTCTATAATAAACATGTCAAATTACCAAATCAATAAACAATTCACATGATTCTTCCCTATAATCGAACAATTTTAACTTGACTTATATGGTTTATCTGTTTTAATCCTGACAGTATACCTTGTAGAGAAAAACGTATTGGGTATGTCTAAAAAATTTTCAGGGCTCACTGATTTCTATATAGTTTTACAATGATAATGTCCCAAAGCAGCTAAAATTACTTGATGAGATAAATGCACATGTGGAGCTTAATGTCAAGCAACAGTCTATCTGGCATCAGTAATCAAATAATTACGAAATGGAAAGTACATTTTGTACAAGCTGACAGATCCATTAAATCAGAAGAGTTGTGGGGAGACATACTGACACTGCAAGAATGACCAGAAAACATTAATTTCAGCATTAATAAAATGACAGTAAATAGATGAGAGCTGCCAGATGAACTAAGAAATAAGGTTACTGGCCTTATTAAGCTCACGTCTGATTTTTTCAGGCACAAACTGGTCGAGGTAGCGTCTGAAGTGAAGGGCATCGATGGCAACAATTTCAGTGCTGCGCCGCTGCCAGCTGTCCCTGGGGCAGGGAACAAGAGGGAAAGATAAGGGACGGGAAAGGCATTCACAAAGTAAAACCCTCAAATGTTACTGAGACTGTAGCAGGGTTAAACTATTAAAAACAAACCCATGGATATAGGTCTCAGAAAAACAGGAAGGCAGAAAACACCATCTTATTTTAGATCCAAGGCATACACATTGTCAACTCTCAAGCATTAAACAAAATGAAAAATTATGGAGAGACAACAAATGACATACTGTAAAGGGGTACATCATTTACAGTAAGTTTCAGAGATTAAAGGATTAGGGGGCAAACAAAAGGAACTTAGGTCTTTGTTTTCCTCTAATACTAAAGACATGGCATTTGTATTTTGACCAGAGATCATTCCTTCTCTTTTGAAAGGTTTGTTCTCGGGTCACTGGGTATGTAACATCACCATATAGTTACCCAAGAAATAATCCCAAGAAGTCAAGTGTTACAAAAATGTGTAATGACTCAGACAACCTACTGTGCTGAACTGTTGACTGTGAAATTATTTTTAAAAAGAAAGACAGTAAAGCAATCACAACAAAGCACACAAAAAACACACTGCCTATGGAAACAGAAAGGACTGTGTGAGATGATGATTTTGAAAAGTGAAATTCCAAATACTTCATCTCTTATAAACTTGCATATACTGATATGCCAAGCAACTTTCCACCCTGAAAAATAGTAATAAAAACCTTCAGGTTACTCTGTAAATAATTAATCATGAATTAAAAGTCCATGTAGATAACTGCTAAAAACATATATTTTATTGAGTTCCGGAGAAGATGGAGGCATAGGCAGTCGCATTGTGCCTCCTTGCGCAACCAAAACTAAAGACAACACAAATTGAGAAACAAGAAACAACCAGAACAGAGAGAAATTAACTGAACAGAAGTCGGGCTCCAGTACATCCAGACCGGTAAGGAGCGGCGGAGTTGAAGGCCTGCGGACAGGGGTCGAGGGGTCCCGGCGGGAAGAAATGCTGGCAGGCAGGCGCGGGCACGCAGGGCGCAGAAGGCAGTGGACTGACCGGTGGCGGTCCCTGGGCTCGGGAGGTGACTAGCAGACCCAGTGAGGGGCTCAAGGCAGCTGGCTGGCTGCAGCCACACATTTGTGCACAAACTAAGCGAAAATGGGCAGCGCCACCGCGTTTCAAAGCTTAAGAGCCCCGTCTGGCAGCTGAGGCCGGGAGATTCTCTCAGCCTCACGGGAGACTTCTCGGGGAAGCCCACAGAGTCCGAGAAAGTGCACAAGCCCACCACCCGGGAGCCAGCACAGGAAGGGCCCAATTTGCTTGTGGGAGGCAGTGGAGGGGATGGAAGTCCTAGAGAGAGCAGAGCAGGCGCCATTGTTCCCTCACAGACCCCGCCCCCACATACAACATCACAACCCAGCGACTGGGGTGCCCTGCCCTGGTGAACACCTAAGGCTCTGCGCCCTTACGAAACAGCCACAACCAAACCAAAGGAAAATAAAAAAGATGGCTCAAACATATTTGAAAGCCCCAGAACCAATTTCTTTAAGTGACCAAGAGATGGCCAAACTATCAGATGCACAGTTCACAGCACTGGTGATCAGGAAGCTCACAGAATTGGTTGACTTTGGACATAAATTAGATGAACAAATGCAGGCTATGATAAGAGAAATGAAGGAAAACGCACAGGGAAATAATAGTGAGGGGAATAAAACTGGGACTCAAATCAATGGAGTGGACCAGAATGAAGAAAGGAACAACCAAACAGAAAAGAATGAAGAAACAAGAATTCAAAAAAATGAGGAGAGGCTTAGGGACCTCCAGGACACCTTTAAACGTTCCAACATCCGAATTATAGGGGTACCAGAAGGGGAAGAGGAAGAGCAACAAATTGAGAACTTATTTAAACACATATTAAAGGAAAACTTCCCCAATCTGGCAAGGGAAATAGACTTCCAGGAAGTCCAGGAAGCTCACAGAGTCCCAAAGAGGTTGGACCCAAGGAATAACACACCAAGGCACACCATAATTACATTAGCCAAGGTAAAAATGAAGGAGAGAATCCTAGAAGCAGTGAGAGACAAGACAGTAACCTACAAAGGAGTTCCCATCAGACTGTCAGCTGATTTCTCAAAAGAGACCTTACAGGCAAGAAGGGGCTGGCAAGAAGTATTCCAAGTCATGAAAGGCAAGGACCTACATCCCAGATTGCTCTATCCAGCAAAGCTTTCATTTAGAATGGAAGGGCAGATAAAGTGCTTCT